>JZKD02S1649740.1:616456-644203 GCA_000966675.3 Picea glauca
CTAATCTTCCAGAAGGCAAAATTTGTTCCATCAAACAGAGGAGGCTTAGTGGTTGAAGTCCCTTCATGACTTGTCATGTTTAAGCTTACAGATCTACCTTTGAATAAAAGGAACCCGCTCTGATACCAATTGTTGAAATATCTAAGACAACTGAGAGGGGGGGTGAATCAGTTGTTAATGTGCTTAAACAATAATAAGTCTATTAAACCATTCTTAAATTTTCTTCAAGTGACCATCAATATTATACAACATATAGACGATATAAATAATGAGCATCAATCACACATAAGATATACAAAGAGAAATATTTTCACGAGGAAACCCATAAAGGGAGAAAACCTCTTCTTCTTCGAAATGATAGGCAGTCTTTTAAGTTTTGTACATCATCTATAATTGAGAACCAACTCAATGTGAGGCTACTACCTCTGTTTTACAAGCTCCAACTTGTTTGAGAGCGCCAACTCTCTGGTTTCTCTAGCACCCACTAGAAGGAAGCACCAACTTCCTTAATGTTCCAGCACCAACTGGATGGAAGCACCAACTTCCAGTTACACAGGCTCCAACCTGTATAATGGAGAACACTTGTTCTCCCTTGCACCACCCTGCCACCCTGGTTTCTCTGGATACAACCAGAAGGAAGCTACAACTCCCTGTGTTCAAGCACTCACTTGAACCTTTGAGGACAACAGTCCTCCCTAGTACCTCCCAACCACCCTGTTACAAAAAAAAGATTGAATAATCAACAATACAGATAAATTATTTCTTCCCACTTCTTCACTGTTCTGCAATTCTTCTTTGCTACACTATTCTTTTTCTTTGTTCATACTTGGATTGACTTGTTGTCTCTTTCTATATATTCTTTCTCTATTGTTCTCATGCTCTTTGATATGTGTACCTTCTTCTCTCTTCTCCCTTTCTCTTATGTTCAGGTTCTGGACCTTTTTCTCAGTGCTTTCTTCACACTGGGCATACTGTAATTTTTACCTTTCTACAGTTCAAAATTATTTTTCAGTCAGAATAGCTAACCACGCACTGTCTCGATATTTTTCTTTTATGCACCACTTCCACAGTAGTTACACTTCGAATCTTCTGGGGTAGAAGAAAAACCGTCTCAGCAACTGAAACGCCAACCGATCAAGAATCATGAATCAGTTTAGCTAACTGATTGGTAACCGATCACTTAACTGTGAAGTGCAACAATAGCCCTCTGATCATGTTCAAACCCACTTGAACCGTTGGATTGAATCCGTAGTGTCTTGCATTTATTTCGCCATTTCATGAATTCGGCTTTTCGGGATCTCGTGAACTTATGACTTTCATTGACCCTGATTGACGGTCCGCAATCTCAATGAATCGACGATCCAGATTTCATCGTGAATTCGCATCTCGCGGTTTCTTGGATGGAGGTTCTCGTTGCTCAAAGTCGTGATAGACGAAACTCTGAAATGGAGCTCAGATCCATGGTCCACATTCTTTGGCATATTGACGGTCCATATTTCATCGCGAATTAGCATCTCACGGTTTCTTGGTTGGAGGTTCTCGTTGCTCAAAGTCGTGATAGATGAAACTCTGAAATGGAGCTCAGATCCACGATCCATGTTCTTTGGCGTATTGACGATCCAGATTTCTTTGTGAAATCGCATCTCGCAATTCCTTCGATGGAGGATATTGTCACTCCAAGTTTCGATAGGCGAAGCTCCGAAATGGAGCTTAGATCAATGGTCCACGACTTTTGGTGTATTGACGGTCCAGATCCTCTCATGAAATTGCATCTCACGATTCCTTCGATGGAGATTCTTGTCACTCCAAGTCGCAATAGGCGAAGCTCCAAAATGGAACTTAGATCAACGGTCCATGAATTTTGGTGTATTGACGGTCAGGATCTTTTCGTGATTTTGCAAGTCTTCATTGTGTCTGCATCAGGATTTCGAGATTTTGTGAACTCGCTTCACCTTGCACTTTTAAAGATCGTGCAGATTCTCCTGGATCCTACGATGGTCGGTTCTCGCGCTCGGATCTAACGCCCGAGATCTATCCTCCATATCTATGCACTCTTCTTGTCTGCATTGAGATATGACGGTCCTCCTTCTTTCAGTAATTTTGAATGGGATCCAACGATCAGAAAATATTCTCCTCCCGAGCTTACTTTGTTCCTATTTTTCCATCAATGCTTACTATGATATTTCCATCGATGATCTACCAAAAGTCCTACCATCAATGATCTGACGACAATCCTCTGCACTATCTCTTCTAAGCTTATTTGAATTTTCTCTGCAGCGTCTTCCCATAATGTTGCAGCATCTTCCCATCTATTACATACTTCCTGTACTCATGCCATCTTCATTGTTGTACTTGCCATCAATGACAAGCATTCGTTATCTGTTAAATATTTTCCAACACAAAAATCTAAGTGTTGTTGTTCCATTTGTCACGAGAAAGGTTCCTAGGTGATTATCATAATTTAGCGCGTCAATTTTATTACTCTGTTTCATTTTTGGAGGTGTCAGTAGCCTGAGGAAGATAAAACTTCTTATCTATTTTTGGCAAAAGATGACTGGTTTTCCAGGGTGAAATTTTTGACCTCATCCATCAGCATCTGAAGATCACTACAACTGTCAAAGACTATGAAGACTTTCAAGGCTATAGGTTTGCAGTGGATTATTTCTAAAGGCCAAACAACTCCATAGCCCAATGGTAAAGGCTACAGGCAAGTTACAGGTTTGTAGAAGATCAGTTGCACAGGATAAATGAATCCATAGCCCAAAAGGAAATACATTGGATCTGAGGTTCTTGAAACCTCGCAGGGAGGCTTTCATCCCCAGAAGGAGCCAGATGTTATCTCCTCAAATAATACAGTCAAATTTGTTTATTTTAGGTGATAGGAAGTCATTAAAAAATACATTTCTAAATTTTTTAAGGTTCATTTTTTAGAGCCTTAGGTTTGTAATAAATTTTGAAAAACATTTTATTTGGTTTTCCCTTCAAAAAAGTCAAAACTCAGGTTTCAGTGACTAAACGCCTTTCCAAAAGGTCTTCTAAGCCACCGAAAGTGCAGAAAAGTCTATTTTTACTGTGCTGAGTCATCATTTTCAAATGATGATTCTGAGTGACTAAAGAATCTTTCTGAGAAACAGGAGGAGGTTTTTGTTTCTAACATGTCAAATAAAAATAACCTCTCTCAGTTTTCCTGCAGGTGTAATATATTGGGAGAATCAAATTCATCTATGAGCCCTAATTTTCAGATCTCATAATTTCCATGTTTGACACATGTTTTTGAAATGCAGATCCTGGGAAAATGAAAACAAATATCAAATAACTGAGAGAGTTTTTTTCTCACAACAAACCAATATACAAAATCCTCTTCCAGGATTTACACAGTGGTTTTTTTTTAGAGATATGGGTAAATATTTGAGCAGCATGTTTCCAGAAATTTTTGTCTTTTCCAACCACCTCACAAATTCGAATTTGAGATAGGAGAAGAGGTTATCATATCCATATTTTGAGGATCTGAAACTACTTGTAAAGTCTATAAAGCCTATCAATTTTAGAGACTAGTGGTTCAACTTTGAGTTCTAGACTCTATTGTTATTGTGATACAAACACTTTCTTTAATATATTCAGCCTGCAAGCTTCTTTCATTGTTATTGTCAGACTTTCTTTTCATTTCTATTCTATGCCTATGATTTGAATTTATTTCTTTGTCTCTATTTAAATGTCCTATGGTAACTTTCATATTACCTTTGATTATTAAACAAGAATCATAAGCAGCCACTGCTAGTTTGTTGACCCATCATATATATGGTTTATATATGTTCTAGTTAATTGATTGGTTTTCTATCCATCTGATTTACAAACCTATATGATAATAGCTCTTGAAGGCCTTGTATTGTTTGAATATAATTAGATTGTCTTGAAGATTACAATCCAGTGATTTAGACATTCATCTTGATCCAACCCCACATCCATTATTGAGTAAATAATTACAAAAACAGTTAAGTTACCATGCATCTCTGAGATACAACCTAGGAGAGTTTCCTGGAGTGATAACAACATGGATGTCTCACATCCATCCATGTGTACAGATTCAAAGACTTCTTCTAGCAAATAATCATTTTTTGTTTTGACCATTTGTTCATTGTATGGCTCATCAAGAATTAGGGAATTCAGAGTTGGATGTCTTGGATCCCTTTGTCTTTATTGGTTTTCGACATTTTCAAACCTCATTCTTTGTTCTAGGGAAGGGTTCATTCTTTGTTCTAGGATTGACATCCTTGGATTAAGCATGTAATTATCATTACTTCTTAATCTTATTATTTCATTTTGCATTTTTATAATGGTTATGTTCATCTGCGCAATCTCAATTCTTTGCTTCGTCTCCTAGTATGTGACATGATCTATATTTACATCAGGGATAGTTCCTTTAAAGAATCCTCGACCGACTGCCTGATTTTCACCAGGCCGTGGCTTTTTTTCTTTATTCTTTTTCGAACTAGATTCTCTTCGATCAACAATGTTAAAATTATCCATCTTCCTTTACACTCTTCCAAGGATAATGCCAGGGTCAATGCCTATTTCAATCATGATTTCCTCCATCTTTGTAGCTTTGGTCATTTCTTCATCCACAATATCAAATTGGGAGGCTCTACTAGCGAACATCACATTTGGTGGCATGACATTTTTATGGCAACCAAGAATTATTGGATCATTATTCCTTTTGTCTTCAAGGATCTTATTCAGTGTTTTATTGAATCAGAGATTGAAATCTCTTATCCTCTCATTTTTATTTAGAAAAATTTGGGTGAAATTAGTAAGAAGAGTATGATACATGAATGGGGGAGTGAACATATTCAAGAACATCACTTCAATATCATCGAATGTCCAATCGATCTTGTGGGAAATGTTGTGTACCATTCATAATATTTTTCTGACAAAGTTTGGAGAAGTAACCTTACCATCACATCATCATGTTCAACAAGATGGAAATCACAAACATCCAAAAACACATTAATATGTATTTTAGCATCAAACATTCCATCTCCGGAAAATGTTTTCAAGGTACCTTTAGGGAGAACAAGGAGCTCATGTTTTTCACCTCACAGGTCGAGGGGGGAGTCTCTTATCCTTCTTAGGTTTCTATACATTCATCTTTCTTCATATCTCCTTTCCTCTCACCTTTCTTCTTGTCTTTATCCATGTCTTTCTTCTCGTCTTTCTTCATGTGCTTCTTCATGTATTTATTCTCTTCCATCCATGTCTGGAAGTTTCTTCTTTTATTCAAGAGTATGCTTTTCAATTTTTGAGGTACGCAACTAATTATTTTTTATTCTAGTGATTGTTCCTCTATATTCATCCAACTTCAATTATCTCCTTGATTTTGTTCTCTTTGATCTCTTCTTTCATTTCTCCCATCTTGTATTTCGTATCTTCTTTGTCTTCAGATAATTTTTGTTTCTTCTTCTTGGACTAGTGTTTCCCAATTCCTTTCTAGTTCTTCTCTAGTTCCGACTAATTTTATTACAAGATTGTATAGTTGATGCATAATAATTTGTTGGTTATTCAATACGATTTCTAACTGGGGCTAGTTAGCCCAAGGAAAATTCATATAATTTTTATGGTGTAAAACAAGATCTAAATATTCAAGTTTTCTCCCCAGTATGGTCTCCAAAAATGTTGATGTTTGAATCTGTCAGTCGACCAAAATGACAACCTCATGAGGATATGAATCATCCTGTGTTTTTAAATAGGTGGTAATCCTCTTTGGCTTATGATATTCTTTGTAATTTTGGAATCAATAATAATATGGGAACCTAATATAGTCCAATCTTTAATTCGCAAGAAAAATCAAAATGTTGAAAAGTAAATGAGTATTATAAAAGAGAATTCCTGAGAAATGGACCAAGAATCTCACACATCACACATTATCGAAAATAAAAATATCCTCACATCCATCATAGTGAAAATAAATATTATGATCACATTCAAAATAAAAGAAGATGGCCCATTCACATGAGAGAACTTTTATAGAGTAATACTTATAGAGCTCAAAATAACATTATGATAGACCAATTTCAAATACTTTATACTAAGGACTCAGAGTTATAAAATACAGTCAAAGTTTATCCCAAATTAGTTCTTTGGGATTTCTCAAAATAATAATAATGTTTGTTAAAGTGCATTGAAATTAAAGGAATTTGTCGAGAGGATTGGGATTGAGGCTCCTGTGGTACATAAAAAAAACATGTACAAGAAAGTAGGAAATAGAAAGACGAACATGGGAGGATTTCAAACAAAAGGATCTATTAAGAAGACAAAAATAAGTTTTTTAGGATTCAGTTATACTTTTCTAGTTAAAGAAGAATAATAACTGGATGAAAAATGATAAGGGAAGAAGTATGTGATCGATATGGACTTACTATGATGGTATATATATTTCATTTGCTTGTTGTTGTTTCTTTTGTACCCTTGCTTGTTGCGGTTTGATTTCCAGTTGTAACTTCTTTTGTTGGAATTTCAGAAATCTTGACAATTGAGTTGTTTAACCATTCTTGAATATAATCCCTTAACAGGGCAACAATTACTTCTTGTTTTACTTTAATATTAAACAACTCCTTTTCGATTTCTCTAAGATCAATAGATAAATTTTGCAATGTATTCTCAATATCTTCATTTTTATTTGTATGCTTGACAATCCACTTCTCAATGTCATCATGTGTGAATTCAATCATATTATCAAACATTTTAGTTGATGCCCTTTTTAATTCTTCAATTTTCCCTTTGAAATGTTGTCAAGTCATGAGTATTAAATTTGAGATATACTTAGGGTCAGGGGATTCAACAGTGGTGCTAGAGATATCTAAATCAAGAATTTTTTAGTATGCTTCCATCTTCCTTTTTGAAAAATCGGTTAATTGAGTTGGCAATCCCTTTAATACATTGATTCTTTCAATTTAGCATAATTTTAGTTGTTTGATGCGGCTTGGGGAGGGTAAATTTTCTTTATTTCTCATTTTCTCTGTCATTTATGAAACCTTTATTGAAAAAATCACAACTCCATATGTATAAAAGCCTTCGTCATTTTTCAAGTCAGTATTTAAATATTCCTTGGTGTTCCGAACTCTCAAACCGAGAGAGGCAAAGTTTTTTTCCATATACCATAACTCTAAAATCAATAAAATTATTTTCTTAATATTCTCTTCAACAAAATTTTGTGTAGCAATAATCAAATTTGAGATTCCTTTGACTCTATCACTTGATTCTAGGGTTTCTTGAAAACTTTTCTCAAGATGAAGCATGGCAATGAGGGAAGCCAAAATAGGTAGATGCATGAGAGTTTCTTACAGTTCTTTAATTTTCTCTTTCAACCGTGTTTTCTTCCTCCATATTGGCAATTGAAATATCCAATGCATCCCCTGTAACTTTATGAATGGATGACAATCTAGAAGGAAACATATTTCGTGTATCAATGGTGGACCGCGGCTTCCCACTTTTACTCTTCGTAGTTCTTTTAAAAATCAATTTCTTATATTCTCTGTCAAAAGAAGCATTTTTTACAACACAAGTCTCTTCATCGGAAAATGTCTCCTCCTGGACCATGAGTGCAAAAATATGTTGTACATTTCCTCTAGAAGGTACTACATTTGGGAAGTGATATTTTCGATATCGAAATATAATTCCATGTTATCCAACAATAAATCATTTTTTGGTGCATGTGTTTATCATCCCTCTTGCTATGAATTGGTCCTCGTTATTTTAGTTTTTAGCTTGTGGGGATTATTCAAGTTCCCTTGAGGAGGGTTTCATTCTTCATCATCCCCTAAATTATTACTTTGTATTTTCCTTTGCTATGATGTTTTGGGATGAGGATTTTTCTTTGGTAGAGAACTTCTTCAATAAACAGTTGGTGACTGAGTATTCTTCTCATTTGAAGGATTACCTATTTCCTTATAATTCTCTATGTTACTTATGATAGTTTCTATATCTTCAGGGTCTTTGTCAGCTTCTTGATTATTAGGGTTATGGCTATCATTCTCCTCTTCTCCACTTACAACTGAATTTATGAGTGAAGGGATGATCCCAACTGAAATCAAATGATTGTAAAAAATATGACTAGGGTCAAAACCCTTGATTTCCTCTACATATTTCAAGTTGGAATGGTTGAAATGGGTGGTGTACTTGTCAATCTTGGAAATTCCTTTGAGAATAATTTCATCGACTTTCCACTGAAGAGGTATGAATTGACTTTTTCTTTTCTCAGAAAATGTGTGAAACCAAAATTTGTATTGTCTAGATATTTTAATAATGAACAACTTATCAGATATATAATATGGCAGAAATATGGGTTTTTCCTTAGAACAAAAAACATTGATGATATTGTAATCCTCCATTCTTCCATAATTCCTTTCCCTTTTAGAAAAGCCGACGTTTCCAATGAAATTCGGGAAGTATCTTCATCAAATAATAACTTTTTGAATTTAGACACAAAATAATTGTATACTTCATAGAAATGATGGCCAACCCTCTGTCTCCATAAAGCTTGATACCACATGGTCACAGGGCTGACCTTTACTTTGACTCTTCTGGAAATGTTTAAACCCTCAAAAGTATGACAATATGTGATAGCATATACCAAATAAGATGACATATAAAAATTCTTCTCAATCTTGAAACTTTCTAGCTGTGCAATAATCTCATTTGAAATAATCTTGTCTCAGTCAAAGATTGCATTTTTGTGAACTACGAAATGCAGTATATACAATGCCAATCCAGGAATGGTTTCCATAGAATCTTGGCCAACAATTCTAGTAAATAAACAAGAAATTTCTTTATTACTATTTTCAAAGAACTTACTCAAATTATAGATATATCTTCTGGCATTGATGCTGGGTCATGTAAATATTATTGAAGAAGTTTGATTCCATTATTTTTACTTTTTAGAAAATTTCTAGCTTCCTCACCTTTGTAAACCAGGTTCGACTCCGAAAACTTCAACATTCCCTAAATATTGAAAGAACCAAAGAAATAGGATAATTTCTCTGCAATACAATGACTCTTCTATTTTGAATAAACTTGTCGATGCACCATGTGACGATATCATTACATTCAAAGATTTTTGGGATGCAACCTACGATAACTATCTCTGAAGTCCACACTTTTTTGTTTTCTTTACCAAGAAGACTTAAATAGTACCAGTACAATCGGTACCAGTGATAGTTATGGTCTTCTCTGGTGAATAGGTTCAAGGTATCTCCATAGAACTTTTATTTTCTCATGACTAATTTCACGGATCCTGCCAACTTTTCTTGTAATATTACTTTGCACAGTAAAATTATTTTAGGTTATATTTTCTTTTGATGGAATCATTAACTCAAAATAAATGTGGCTAGCCTTGATATAAACACCATTAATTAACGACCATTTCATAAATGAATTTAGTAGTTAAGTCCATAAAGATAGCATTAAATGTGAAATAAAGAACATGTGACGACAGAGAGTGGGAGTGAGCGACTAAAATGGAAAGGTAAATCGGCAAGTCCGAAAGTCTGAATATATGAAATGAATAAGTGTTAAAATATGTTGGGTAGATTGTGGGAGAAGTGGAGGTATAACATGTAATTCCGTGAGTCCACAAGTCCAAAAATTCATGATGAAAAAATAAACTAAGTGTTGGGTGGACTAATATATGGGTAAAGAGAGAATAATACAAATTTGAAAGTCCGCGACTCTGAAATTATTCAAACATGGTGAAAATGACTAAGTGTGGTAATATTGACACAACAAATAAAAAGGAAAAATGGGGTGATATAAGAGATTTGGGAAGGGAAATTATAGAAGGGGAAGAGAAGAGGTAAGAAAAGAAAATGGGAAAATAGAAAGAAAGGGGAAGCACAAAATGGGTTCAACAAGTCCCCGGTTCAGTAGATAATTTTGTATGGAAGAATGATTTGCTATTCTATCATGATCACCTATATGTATGTAAGAATTTCCAACTCAAACAAAAGGTTTGTATGTAATCGCACACTTTTCCTATAGGGGGACATTCAAGATTCTTGAAAACATACCATACGATCAAGAAGGATTTTTTTCTGAGAAGGTCTTAAGAATGATGTTGAAAAGTTTGTGTCTGAATGTTTGGTATGCCAATAGAATAAGGGAGATACATTCAAGACTCTAGGTCTCCTACAACCATTAGCTATACCAAGACAATGTGGGAATAAGTTTCAATGGATTTTATTACATGTTTACCCAAATTTGAAGGAAAGANTTGAGTTGAGTTTAGATGTTGCATTGGTTTTGTCACCATGCAACATTGGGATCATCACCAACTCACTACTCTTTGTTCAGTTAGTTCACTGAAGACTAGTTGACTAGTTAACTCAACTAGGTGGTAGTTCACTCCCGTAACTGCCTGAGAGACTAGACTAGGTGGAAATTTACTCTTTAAACTGCTGATGTGTGTCCAAATCAATCTAGACCACCACTATGGCTCATTATTTACTCATGTATCCTATATCTATTGTAAATTATTCACTCTTTGAGTGTCGAATATAGTTAATGAGAATTCTTCCATTCTTTCTCTCTTGCTTCTTCTTTCTCAAATTCTCTCTGCAAATGTGTGTATCATTGTTTAGCTAGATTTATTCTATGTAGGTTCAACACATTTACATGGTATCAGAGCCAACATACTGCTAAGAAAAATCTACACCAAAATTGTTTGCAGGTATAAAAGATTGAAAACAACAAAAAGATGGATTATTCGCCAGAAATACTTCTCACGCCTCATAACTATTTGGAATGGAAGACAAAAATTCTTCTTCATCTTAGATGAAGACGCTTGTACCAAATTACTATGGCAATGGAAGTAGAGCATGATTCTATCGATGAGAAAAATGACTTTCTCAATAGACAAGATATGGCCATAGGAAGTATCAGCATGTCTGTTTCTCCCGAACTTTTCCATCAAGTATATGAAGAATCACAAGGATCAAATCCAAATGAATTATGGACCAGATTGGAGGTTCTATTTGGGAATAAATAATATTTTGAATATTTCATGCAGGAGGTCGAACAGATAGAGCCAGAAGAGAAGCCATCAGAAGATCAAGCCTCTTATTATGAAGAGTCTTCTACAAAAGTATTTGTAGAAATTTGTAGTCCATTATTGAAGATGATGTCTACTCCATTTCATATTTGTTTTCTGAAATTCATGTGGAAGATATATGGCATGCATCTCAGGAGTCATATGCAGACACTTTTGCATGCACCATGGATGCATCTCAGGAGTCAAAAAGGGAGTCGCTCACATCAAATGTCATTCTGATATTTTCTGAGAAAACTTTGCAGAAAAAAATTTGGATATTTGAATTCCTCTGGGGAAAATATCCAATTTCAAAAAATAAATCATCTGAAACGGAGTCTGGAAAGTGAAGTTATGATCGTTTTAAAATCAACAAAATTTCAGCATTTTTTCAAAAATGGCCGCACGGTTTTCAAAATTTCATCCAAAATTTATTTGGATATTTTTCATTACAAGAAGATAAAGTGGATATGTGTGGGCATCTCAACAGTGCATATACTTCATCATATCCGTGCAGACATCTACATCTTCAACAAAATCTTCAACGAGCACAAACTTGCACAGTTGCGAGGTCTTCTTGGAGTGAAGGACATGGTTGCTTAGAAACTGTCTTTTGTTCCTTATCATTTTTTATTTTATGCATTGTAATTTGAGGGGGGGTTTTGTTCCCATGAGTTTTTCCCTCTTTCCTCGTTTAGTTTAGTGTATCTTTTGTATTTGGGTATCTAACATGGCCTCGTAGGTGGGACCCATTCTTTATTTTTACCATAGTGATGTTCAGGGGGGGTGTTGGAGTTGCTTCACACACACCTAGGATTTATTTTTCCTAAGGTTATTCCTTGTTTATTAGTCATAATTAGTCATTATCTAGTCTCCTATATTTTAGGAGAGAATATTCCACCTGGAGAATATTCTCTTTCAGTTGACACTTCAATTTGACTAGTTTAGTTGAGTTTAGATTTTGCATTGGTTTTGTCACCATGCCACATTGGGATCATCACCAACTCACTACTATTTGTTCAGTCAGTTAATTGAAGACTAGTTGACTAGTTAACTCAGTTAGGTGGCAGTTCACTCCCATAACTGCCTGAGAGACTAGATTAGGTGGCATTTTACTCTTGTAAATGCTGGTGTGTGTCCAGATCAATCTAGACCACCATTATGGCTCATTAGTTACTCATGTATCCTATATCTATTGTAAATTATTCACTCTTTGGGTGTGGAATACAGTTAACGAGAATTCTTCCATTCTTTCTCTCTTGCTTCTTCTTTCTCAAATTCTCTCTGCAAATGTGTGTATCATTGTTTAGCTAGATATATTATGTGCAGGTTCAACACATTTACATTCCCCAAGATTATTGTAAGTGACATAGATCGAATTTTCACAGGAATTTTTTTGGACTGAATTATTTTCTTGTTTGAGTACTCAATTGGATCATAGCTCATCTTACCACCCTCAATATGATGAGAAAATTGATATTGTGAACATATGTATAGAAGTATATCTTTGTTTCTTTTCATTTAATAAAAAAATACAATGATTTAAGTGGTTTCCCTTGTCGGAATGGTGGTACAACACATCCTTCCATACTTCATAAAAAATGTCCCCATTTCTGACACTTTATGGATATCACCGTCCATCCATCACATCACCCTTGAAAGGGAATATAAAGGTTCAAGTAGTTGGAGGACCAAATAGGGAACCAGGAAGAGGTCCTCAAACTATTCAAGGACAACTTGGTTATGGCACAAAATAGGATGAAACAACAAGAAGATAAACATCACAGTTAAAGGGAATTTGAAGTGGGGGATTGGGTATTTCTAAGGTTACAACCATACAAACAAATGTCCCTCAAGAAAAAAAAATAGGTACCATAAATTAGCACCCAAATATTATGGCCCCTATAAGGTTTTTCAAAGGATTGGAAGTATGGCTTACAAATTGGATTTGCCTCTATATTCACGTGTACATCCAATCTTCCATGTTTCTTTCTTAAAGAAGGTCATCAGAAAAACGATCCTAGACCAAACTATTTTACCAGAGATAAATGATGAAGGGGAAATCATACTAAAGCCAGAAACAATCCTTGAAACAAGAACTAAGCAACTGAGAAATCTAGCAATTACAGAGTACCTTGTCAAATGGAAGAACCTACTAGTGGAAGAGGCAACATGGAAAGATGAGTTCTTCGTGAAAAATCACTCATGGTTAGTCAAGTGTTGAGGACAACACTTGTTTGAAGGGGAGGGCATGTTAATCCCTAGATAAAGCCTCATGTTATGTATAAAACCCCTTATTAATCCCTAGATATTGAATTATTACAATTCTAGTAGGTTGTCTAGAACCCTTCATTGCACCCTTTCATCATAATTTTACCCCTTTGTCTCCTAGGGATGTATTAAGATCATATTATCTCATCTTATAATGTATTCTGAAGTGGCTACATTGTAAAAGGAGTTTTTTGAAAGTTCATGAGTTCGAAATTCCGAAAACATGGTGAAAAGGAATAAGTGTGGTAATCTTGACAAAAAAAAAAATGGAAAAATAGGGGGATATGAGAGATTCAGGAAGGGAAATTATAGCAGGGGAAGAGAAGAGGTAAGAAAAGAAAACAAGAAAATAGATAGAAAGGGGAAGCACAAAAGGGGTTCAACAATTCCCTAGTTCAATAGATAATTTTGTATGGAATAATTATTTTCTATGGTATCATAATCACCTATATGTATGTAATAATTTTCAAATCAAACAAAAGGTCCTTATGGAATTGCACACTTTTCCTATAAGGGGACATTCAAGATTATTGAAAACATACCATAGGATCAAGAAGGATTTTTTCTGGGAAGGTCTTAAGAATTATGTTCAAAAGTTTGTGTTTGAATGTTTGGTATGCCAACAGAATAAGAGAGAGACAATCAAGACTCTAGGTCTCCCAAAACCATTAGGTATACCTTCTCTCTTTTTTCTATCACCAATGATCCTTTGGTGACCTCCCACAACTTATCTGTAAATATGGATATACAACCTTCACTTTCCAACTTCCCTGTTGAAATAGTATTTTTCCTTAGATCTGGAACATGTCTTACCTCTTTCAACAACCATTGGTTTCCATTACTTTTCTTTAATTTTACCTTTCCCATTCCAACAATTTTTCATGGTGCATCATCACCCAAATGAACATGTCCAAAATCACCTTGAACATAATATAGAAAAATTTTCCTATGGGATGTGGAATGAAACGAAGCCCATGAATCTACTACCCAAGACTCAGAAATATTATCTATAGAAAGAATCAAAGAATCTTGTAACACATCACCTATTACATTTGTGTCTTGATTTTTATCATGTTGTCCATCTCTTTGTTTATTTTTAGTCCATATCCTACAACCATCTCTTTGGTTGTTTTTTGGTCTCCCAAAACCATTAGCTATACAAAGATATCTCTGTCAAGGGTCACATATCTGATGGTAGAAGTTATGTTAGGTTTTTTTACCCTAGAAGGCAACCCTCTTTTATGAGAGAAATGTATAGCGGCTATTTTTATTGTGAATATTGTATTCTGAGAGAGGAGACTCTGAGAGAAAGAAGAAGAAGTTACATCAGGTGTGTTGTAGGTTGTATCCCTTCATTTGTTGGATAATAATAAAGGAAGGACCTGGCAATTTCTCTGGTGGAAGTATCCCACACTGGGTGAACCACGTATATCTGTGTCTCTATCATATTGTGTATATTTTGTGTTTTATTTCCGCATTTTTTTTATTTTATTGCTCCATGATCTTGATTTTATAACAACACCCTTGAAAGTGAATACAAAGTTTCAAGTAGTGGAGGAACACATAGGGAACCAACAATAGGTCCTCAAACTATTGAAATACAACTTGGTTATGGCACAAAATAAGATGAAACAAGAAGCATATAAACATCACAGTGAAAGGGAATTTGAAGTGGGGGATTGGGTATTTCTAAGGTTACAACCATACAAAAAAAAATTCCCTCAAGAAACAAAATAAGGACAATAAATTAGTAACCAAATATTACGGCCCCTATAACGTTTTGCAAAGGATTGGAAGTATGGATTACAAATTGGAGTTGCCTCCATTTTCATGTGTACATCCAGTATTCCATGTTTCTTTCTTAAAGAAGGTCATCAGAAACAAGATCTCAAACCAAACTATTTTACTAGAGATAAATGAAGAAAGGAAAATCATACTAGAGCCAAAAAAAATATTTGAAACAAGAACTAAGCAACTAAGAAATCGAGCAATTACAGAGTACCTTTTCAAATGGAAGAACCTACTAGTGGAAGAGGCGACATGGGAAGATGAGTTATTCATGAAAAATCATTCATGGTTATTAAAGTGTTGAGGAAAACACTTGTTTTAAGGGGAGAGGCATGTTAATCCCTTGATAAATCACCATGTTATGTATAAAACCCCTCATTAAGCACTAGATATTGAATTATTACAATTCTAGTAGGTCGGCTAGAACCATTCATTGCACCTTTTCATCATAATTGTACCCCTTTGTCTCCTATATATATATATCAAGGAGATATAGTATTAAGATTATCTTATCTCATCTCATATTGTATTCTGAAGTGGATATATTGTAAAAGGAGGTTTCCCCCTCGAAGTGGACTGTAATTATAGACTTTTTATCATTTTTAAGGCATTGGATCATAACAATGAATGTTTAGTATTTTGAATATGTCACTGATATATGTTGTTATGATCCTGGGCACTTAAATTAATGATGAATGAATTAATGTTAAATGGAGTAATGTCACATACTTGGTATATTGCATGATAACTAAATGTTAAGTAATGGAAATTGTGCTCATAATAGATGAAATAACAATGCATAGTATGGTCATGTTGAATGCCTCACTTCCCCTCGTCACTGTAGAAACTTGGTTCTTACAGCCCCTCTAGATGCCTCGGGTGAGACTTCACTTGCTTTCAGGTGATTCCAAAAGGGTCGGTGTCTAAGCGCCTTGTTGGTTTATTATTGTTGAACCTAGGTTATACCCCCTATGCACCAACAAATGTTTCAGTTGTAGGACCGATATATGTAACTAAGGGGAATGTTTTGGAGGCTGACTAAAGAAGGGATCACAGAATGGATAGTAAGGAAGGAATGATAATTTTTCAGAGAAAATAATAGGAACCCACAGATCAACCATGAACAATGGTTGTGAAGGTTTGTGTTTACAGATCTACATGAAATCTTCTTTGGTGATTTTTCAATAATTTTGACTGAATGGTTAAAAGGGATAGTGGATAATACTGAAAGATTCTAAGATGAGGATTTGAGAAACTAGACTCATGAGATGATTAGAAAGAAGAATACAATAAGTAAAAAAAAAAACTCGTGCAATTGATTTTTGGTTGAATAGTATACTAGGGGGTTAGATTACAAAGTTTGCAATAGATTGTACCCAGTATTATAGAGTCCCAGAGAGGGAATTTTTCAAGGGTCTATGTGGAATATTTCTAAACGCAATGTCTACTTGGATAAATATGTTGTTGTGCGATAAGAATATTATGAATATGGAATTTGATTGCTAGGTGTGTTCACGCACATAGAGAGGTTGGAGGATGACCAGAGGATGTTTTGAGAGTATAAATAGATGAGTGAAAGGATGCATAAGGAATAGATGCACTAAGGATGCCGAGAGAGGAATATAGTGAGTCAGACAGAGAGACTAGAGTATTGCGTTGTGGGAAAAGGTTTAGGTATGGTAATAAGAAGACTGTGGTTGAGAGAGAAGAGAAACACAATGTGTTCGAGAAAACAGAGCCCCACATCGTGTTCTATATCACACAGTATTAAGAAAGAAAAGAGAAAGAAAATGATCCTCAGTGCAATCAAACAGAAAAAGGAAGTCCATCTCATATCGTAATTTGTGTCCAACCCATGACCTTGTGTGCATCACCAAGATCTGAAGAAGGAACTGATACTTTGTCAAGAGAAATTGTAGTTGGTGGAGGAAGTTAGAATAGTGGAAGTAGTGCAGCGAATCAAATTCAGTTAGCAACACCGAGGGTAAGTACTACACAAAATACAATGACATGAGTAGATAATACGTTAAGGATGCCTGAATTCCAAGGAACGGGGTCAGAAGACCTAGAGAAACATCTGTTTGTATGTGATATGATATGGATTGTGAAGAATGTCCAGGATGAGGCAACGAAGATTGAGCAGTTAGCAACGATGTTTATAGGTCGTGCATTGTTATGGTACATGAAATATCATACTATTACAATGACAGGACAATTAAGAACCTTGGAAGAAATTAGACAAACATTATTAAAGGGATTTTGGAAGCCAAAATCTAAGTCGCAGTGTATCACAAAGATTAAATAAATTAAGAAAGTTCAAAATTAGACAGTTTGGGATTACGATCATAGGTTTTAAAATGTGATCGGTAGGTTAACATTCCAAATTTCTGATGAACAACATAGAGAATGGTTTAATGCAGGTTTGTTGCTGCAAATATGTTGTCCTTTGGCACATCATAAAGTTACGTCACAACCAAAATCCTTAGAAATTGCTATGAAGTTAGAAGCCTCCCCTGCAGGAGATGGCGTTGGGATGACACAAGTTTAGTCACAGTTGGGTGCACTAATGATTTAGTTGTCAGAACTAACGAAAGGAAAGGGAAAACGTGAAAAATTTTGGTGTATTACATGTCATAAAAAAGGCCATCATAAAGATGAATGCCCACCATTTGCATAGTATATGGCTACAGGATTCCCGAACCCATTAGCAAGAGGAGTAGGATATTGTGAAATATGCAAGACATGGGGACATTATCCGACTGCTTTTCCATTATTGTAGAAGTACTAGAGTACATCATAAATTTGTTTTGTAATTTTGCAAGTCTATAGGACATGATGAGAAGGATTTATACACATTTGACTTAATGAGAGGGTGCACTTCAGATGCATACAAAATCCAAGAATAAAATTCCGCAATAGAAGGAGGATTTCCTCAGTAAAATACTCTGAGAGGCTTTAATTAGGGTGGATGAGGAGGATTCAACAAAGCTCGAGGATGAGGAGGATTTGGTAGAGGAGGAAGAGGACCGATCATTTGTTATAATTGCAATCAACTAGGACATTTGGCGTGAGACTGCCCAAATCCTTGCACGACATGCACATACTGCAGACACGGGGGCTTCACTAATCAAACAATATTGAAACATGTACGTTCATAAAGGGTTAGTTTAAAATAGGTAAAATTATAATCATTATATTGGTCTATAATAAGGGGTGGAGAGAGTTTTCAATTAATAGTTAGTAATATAGGTATTGGGGGTGGGGGTTGTTAAAAAAATAGGATCACAGAGAAATAAAATAAAATAAATGCAGAAATAAAACACAATAGAGACACAGATATACATGGTTCACCCAGTGTGATCTACGTCCACCATAGAAATTTCCAAGTCCTTCCTTTATTATTATACAACAAATGAAGGGATACAACCGACAACACACCCGTTGTAACTTCCTCTTCTTTCTCTCATAGTCTCATCACTTAGAATACAATATTTGCACTAATATATAGCCACAATACATTTCCATCATAAAAGAGGGTTTCCTTCTAGGGAAAGAACCCTAACATAAATTATACCATCAGATCTACGACCTTATAATGAACGGTCCATATTTACAATGAAATTACAATATACATTTACAAGGAAATTTTTCCTTCGAGGGCCCGCTTTCCTTCGAACTTCGTAGAGGGGGTAAACCCCCTCTACACTACCCCACGTGGAGGAGTGTACATTCTTCTGGGGTTTAAATTCTTCATGGGGTATAAACAAGGTTGAAAACATAGACCTCTAAATCAACAAGATAATCAGGCTCCACAACTAACAATCTCCCACTTGGAGACTGATCTCAAGAACTCCATTGATGTTGTATATGTTGGAATATGATCCCTCTTGGACCTGGAAAATTTCTCATCTTCATGTTCATGCTTGAAGACCAACTGAAACTGATTAGGAACTAATTTTCTCCCTGGTTACTCCCTTAATTAACATGTCTACAAGATTCTGGCTAGTGTGTATCTTTTCCAATTTCAAATGTATCCTCCTACTTCTTTCCCAATTCCTCCATAAACCTCTGTAACCAAATCATTTATTTACTAGCCTCTTTAGAAGAAATATAATCTACCTCTATTGTTGAAAGTGCAACAACCTTTTGCAGTTTAGAAATACAACTTATTGTTGTTCCACCTACAGTAAAAACATACCCTGCGGTGTTCCTCCTGCTATCTTTATCACCTGCCATATTTGAATCAACATATCCATGTAGAACAGTTTATAAAACTTCAATACATAATTCATGAGTATACGTACCTCTCAAATACCTGAGAATCCACTTTACTACCTCCTAATGTTCTTTATCTGGATTGTTCATATACCTGCTCATAACTCCCACTGCATGTGCAATATCTGGTTTTGTGCAAACCATCGCATACATCAAGCTTCCAACTGTTGATGAATAAGGGACCCTGGACATGTATTCTATCTCCTCCTGTGTCTTTGGACACATTTCCTTAGTTAATTTGAAATGGTTGGCCAAAGGTGTACGAACTGATTTTGCATTTTGCATTCTAAACCTCTCCAACACCTTCTCTATGTACTCACCCTGAGACAATGTCAATTTGCAATTTTTCTTGTCGCTTGTTATTCTCATACCAAGGATTTTCATTGCAACACCCAAATACTTCATCGCAAATGAATTAGATAATTTCCTCTTGACAAAATTTATATCCTACATATTAGACCTTGCAACAAGCATGTCATCTACATACAATAGCAAGATAATATAGCTTCCATTTTCTATCCTTTTAAAATAAACACAGTGATCAGAATGAAATCTAATATAACCTTGTTCTTTCATAAACCTATCAAACTTAAAATACCATTGCCTTGGAGCTTTCTTTAGGCCATACAAGCTCTTCTTCAACCTGCATACCAAATTCTCCTTCCCTTTGAACTCATACCCCTATGGCTATTGCATATAAATCTCTTCCTCCAAATCCCCATGGAGAAAAGTTATTTTTACATCTAATTGTTCAAGATGAAAATATTCCACTGCCACAAGACTTAAAATATTCTTAATTGAAGTCATTTTAAAAACAGGAGAAAATATTTCATTAAAATCTATACCTTTGTTTTTTGCAAACCAATTTACAACAAGTCTAGCCTTGTACTATTTTTTTCCTCCATCTTCTTCCTTCAACTTGTAAACCCATTCATTCTACAATGCTCTTTTTCCTACATGCAACTGAACTAAGTTTAAAGTATTTTTATTTACCAAGGAATCCATTTCCTCTTTCATGCCTTGCTCCCACTTCTTTTTCATGTCTTCCATTGCCTCTTCATAATATTTTGGTTCACCAGAATCAGTTAACAATAAATAACACAATGAAGGAGAGTATTGTTCAGGGGGTCTACTTAACCTGGTATATCTTCTAAAATAACTTGTAGAAGTTTGAAGTACATGTTGATCATGTTGTTGTACATTTTGATTTCCTGGTACCTTTGGAGTTTCTTTTCCAGTGATCTCATCAAGCACTGTGTATTTTGGTTTTTCTTTTTCCTGTTTCTTTCCCTGCAACTGATCTTTGTGCATGACCTTCTCATTGAATATGACATCTCTACTCCTAATAATTTTTTTATTTTCATAATCCCATAAACAATAACCAAAATCATTAACACCGTATCCAATAAATGTTCACTTCTTGGATTTTGCCTCAAGCTTTGTTCTATTTTCTTTATCAATATGGACAAATAATTCACAACCGAAAGTCTTCAAAAATGAATAGTTTACCTGTTTACCTGTCCATGCCTCCTCTAGAATTATACCATCCAAAGAGCTTGAAGGTCCTCTGTTTATTAAGTAAACATTAGTATCTACAACATCTTCCCATAACTGTAAGGGAAAACCAAAATGCAATCTCATACTCCTTCCACACTCCATGATTGTCCTGTTCATCCTTTCTGACGCACCATTTTCTTGTGGTGTTCCTGGAACTATCTTCTCTCTATGAATCCCACGGTATGAATAGTAATAATCAAAGTTCTTGCTACAATATTAACCTCCATTGTCTGATCTAAGACACTTCAACATTTTTCCTGTCTCATTCTCAACCAAATATTTCCATTTCTTAAAAGTATCAAAAACATCATTTTTTTGTTGAATGTAATAAACCCAAGTTTTTCTAGTTGCATCATCAATAAAAGTAAAATAATAACGAGAGCCACCAAGAGATGATACCTAAGTTGGTCTGTTATAGGATAAATCATTAAATGCGGACATAAACTAATCTCCCTAGATCCACCTGGATTTAGAACAAAACAGGATAGGACATGACGCTTTCCCTAAGTTACAATCATTGATCTAAGTGTCAAAGAAGGAACTGATGAATTACCTTTGAGATCGCTTCCTTATATATTTGTTATTCCTGCTTCACTCTGGTTCTCTTGTGAAAACAGATCTTCTATGACACAAACCAACCAAAGTGAAAGCAACTATGATAGATTCAATTAAAACTTAAACATGTGATCAAGGAGTCATGTAATAAAATAAGAATAATTTTATGGGAAATAAACATGCCACTATATTATATTAAATAAAAGTGGAAGATACAACCAAAATGCCTTGATGTCGCAAGTTCCCTTTTAGTGGTCCTTCTTTCCAACACACACATATACTTGTTCCGAGATTTGCATGAAGATGATCATCAAAATCTTAATGGGCAAATATAGACCTCAAGTATCAACTGAAATAATATTCTTCACACAATCTCCAACCTATTCTTCCAGCAATCCTTTTCTCAACTTTGCTTAACTGTGCTTAACCTTTTCCATGAGAATCCCATTATTATATAGGAGAAGTTGAAGTGGTTAAAGGGATGAGGATGATCCCACCATATCTGAATTCAGTAGGATCGTAACCATACGAATGCCACCTCACATTCCAGAATATTCCCCTTCTAGAAACTTCTTCAACCTCTTTCCTCTTTTCTCTTTCAAATGCCACCGCATCCTGCCTATATGGCATCCTGCGAAAATCTTGCAAGCCAGCTATAGAGCATCCTGTGAAAATCATGGATTTTCGCACTGTACACTATGGGTAGCCTGTGACATCCTTCTAAAAGGTAGTCTTGCAGGGGAGGAAAGCAATCACTTTTCTCAGGCAAAAGATGATTTTGAGGGCCTGATTACATGCTTTTAAAGTCATCATCAGAGTGACCAAAATAATGTGTAACATAATTTCCCCCAAAGTGTGAGGTCAGAACTTGCGACGACCAAAATACTTTGTAAAATACGTGTGTGTGTCGAGAACTAAGAATGCACCAATAGGGAACCTGAAAACAAACAAGAATCTACACAATACGATACCATGTCTGAAGTAGGCATTCCCATGTTCAAACTACAAATGATTGAACTCATAAGTGTAATTCATGGCCACTAATGATACACTATGGATCCATGTCATCAAAATGTTACATGGCTACCAAGAATACACTGTGGATCTATGTATGAGAAAAAATCGGATGAAGCCATAGCCACGAGACATACAAAGTGGATCTATGTGTCAATACAAATCATCAATATTCCATTGCAACCTGGACCATGAATAATGAGATCCAGGGTCTTCAATCCCATCGTTCATAAGTACGAATCTAGCCATGTGATTACAAGTGTTGGAGTCGAACATAGTTAGAAACCACTTGATTACCGACCATTAATGAAAACCGTTAACAAGTGTGAGGGAAATCACCATTGATGTCAATGACTCCCAAGGTACTGTAGTACAATCCAATAAATGTGAATAAATGACCTGAAGTCAAACATTCGATGGAATCTTTTGATCAGGGATCAATGATGTGAATCCATTGTCAAGAGTGAAGAAACTTGCCATTAGGGCATGCAAGCTCTAAGGTACTAAATGATTTCTAAGTCTCATCCCTGGATAATGAGTTGAAGTCGACAGGAAGAGACTCGTCACAGGAGGGCCTTGATGTATCCTCCATCAATGAAATGAAATAAGTAACAAATTTAGGATAGAGTAAAACATGAATATGATTTGAAACTGACACAGGGAAGGCCGACATGGTAGGAATTGACAACTGCAGATGGTCAACTCAAGAGAGATCTTATTTGGATTTATCTTGAACATGTGGATGACATGAAGATAGTATTGGCATCATTGACTCAAAGATGACCCAAGATGTAAACTTGCAGAAATTCAGACGAGAGACAAATGGATTTCCCAACCCGGATTAAAATGATGAAAAAAAGGGGTGTCATGTTCAAGAGCGACTCTTCGCTGCCACTAACACAGATACAAAGACACATTTCTTTCCCAAATTTCCCCCCACCATTTCAGACAAGTACCTCTTTATTTTTACACAAGCTTGAGGAGGATAAAATATGCTTGTAATGTAAGCTCATCCTTCAAACAAGTCCCTCAGAGTATTTTTAACAAACCCTAAGAAGGAGTGGTTCGGTCCCATGCAATTCTTTCGATGTTTGTTTAACGAGTCCAAAGATAGAAAACTCGGGGTTTTTCATGTTTATAGAGTCTGGAAAACACTTAAAGAGAACTCTCTCAGTTCCTTTTTCATAAAATAGTTCGACAGGACCGAAAAAGTGACAAACTATCACCCATCGAACGTTTTATTCAAATACTTTTACGAGCATGAACAGAACAAGGTCGCTCAACAATCTTTTCATTTTTATGGAGTGTGAAAAGAGCTTAAACGATACTCCATGTGTGTCACTTTTCGTGTTACCATGACGAGTACGAAAGGAAGACAAAAGTATACTCGGTTCCATTCTCATAAAATTTTGAGCACGAGAACGAACGAAGAGTGAACTCGAGGTTTTACTAAAAAACCCTAAAAAGTATTGATATGCGTAATGAAGAGAAAAAAAATTACAGAACAAAAATCCATACCCTGTTAATTAGGACCCTAGTCTTCTTCCTATAAGAAACAAGACACTCACGAGGCTATTAGACTTGAGGGTTTATAACAAAATGCATTTATATAATATAAAATATTATGAAAAAAGGTAAAAAATGAAACAAATAAAAGCAAGAGCTCTTTTTACCATTTCATTTTCATTTGGTCAAGAACTTGTCTAAAAACCCATTTTTTACCCCTTACTTCGGCTGTCGATTGCGAGGAGCACACACAACCATTCAATGAATGATCTTCATCAAGGCGGTAAGATGTTCATCCTCTTCCTTTTGAATGGATTGAAATTCATTTTTAGTGGTTAAAAGATGTTTTTTGGGTTATTTTTTGGGTCGGTAGGCATGCACTGTGGCCACCGTAGGTGACTAGTATCGGGTCCTGCAGAAATCAAGGATTTACGCAAGCGCCCAATGGCTCACCTATGGAAATCCCAAACTATAATTGAATCCTGGTTGCGGTAGCCGAAAACCCAAAAATAAATGCATGCGTTGGACCAAAAAGAATTCAAAAAATGATGATTAAAGTTGTTGACTATCTTCTCTCATCTCCCTGCAAGTGTTTGATTGCCAAAATGTTGGAGTGGATAGAACGAGAGCACAAGGATGATGACTTCATGTCTTTGAATGATCTGGACATTGTCAATGCCCTTTGATAGTGTGGCTTGTTAAATTTCTTCAAAATACAGGGCATGAGAGCCCAACTGAGACTATTAGAGTACTTGGTCCACATGTGGGACATGGACCAACAAGTGTTTTATGTGGGTGTCCATCTTCTTTCCTTAGACATCAAAGATATTTACTTTTTGACAGGGATATCCCATCATGGGGCACATGTGACCCTAACAAGGGGTCAAGATGGTGGCTTGCCAATGAGCGAGTACATCCGTCGGTATTGCGAACCTAAGGTCGAGAGGCTCAAAGGTAAAGTGGCCATCATAGGAGTTCAATATCTGACTCTCAGGACCATTCTCTTTACTATTGCACGGATGGTGGGAAGTGCTTCACCGCACATGGCCCTCAAGAGTTATTTTCAATACGCCATTGAATGCACAGAACCTCAAGTGTTAAATTGGTGTGACGGTATGCTCCGCAGTATGAAGACACAACTCAATAAAAGAAATAATGGAGACCTAAAGCAGTTTGGGTATGGGTCCATTTTGGTGTCTTTCTTATTAGAAAGAGTCCCTCATTTCTGGCTGCAGGTAGAGTGGGGAATACCATCCCCATGAGATCCAAGAATGAAATGGTGGTGTGACCTTATGGCTCGACATGTAGCAGGGCCCATTGTCAAGTACAATGATGCATTTTTTGACTGGTTAAGGCCCCAAATTTTGATGATTGATAATTATGCATATGTCGGCCTAGAATTTTAGGGTGATCCTGACTTGGTTCTCCCTGAGGTATTTCAGTGAGGAAATCTAGGTAAGAAATACATTTTGTTCTTTATAGTGTTTTTGTGGATTTTTAGGATATAAGATGTTTTTTGTGTTTTCTATCTAAAGACTAATCAAAAAAATTTGACCATGCAGATGTAGGGTCACACCGGCCTCCGAGCACATCTTTGATCCAGAGACGAGGAGAGGTAGGCGTAGTAGCATGGTGGGATGTTGGCAACCATGAGGCAATGTAGTAGAACCTGGAGGGTCTGACAACAGGCATTCCCGACATCTCGATCGAGGAGATCCTAAGGCATTATCAACACCATACTGTAGGCATGTCCAACTCACTTAGTAGGTTACTTCATAGGGTGGCATGGGCAGTAGTAGGATACCATGAGCAACATTGATGATGTTATTTTGTAGAATCCATGGGCTTCATATTTTGATATTTTGGTCCTTGGATGGAAAAAAAAATTGGAAAACATTTTATGATTATATATATACATGAGGCTTCTACTGGCTCACTCTGCTTCTATATACAATCTGTAAATTGTGATTAGATTTATAAATGTATCAAATTTCTGTCTAACACATGATTAGATAGAGCATCAGTTAATGTATTTAGACATCTAGGAATGTGTTGATATTCAATATAATCGAAATAACGTTCCAAGAGGCGAATTCGTAGATATACCCATAACAAAGTAGGACTTCAGATAGCATATACATTATTTAACTAGAGCACTACTAGTTGTGAATCAAGTCATACAACGAAGTGATGAATCCCAAGTGAAATAGCATTGGTAAATAATTCGATGACTGCGCTATATTCCGCGATATTATTGGTTTCATGACCAAGGCAAACACCTTGTAGACTGATAAGTTCATTGGTAGGTGCATAGATTGGCCAAGAAGTAGAAGCTAGGTTCTGAGTACTATGGATAGCACCATCGGCGAAGCCAATATAGGGTAGTGAAGACACCGACATCTGGAAACCAAGCACAATGCAAGGTAAGCAGTTTGGGGTGGAAACCAAATAACAAAATGCGCAAAACTAACACACAAGATTATAGTATAGTAAAAGTACAAGCACTTATGCAAAGACAGTCTAAGCATAGTACTTCTTCGAGTAAAGCCCATTTCTGGGTTCACTCAAAGGAATTCCATCATAATCTACTAACTCACAAGCTCCATTCTCTAACACTCGTTTGACGATATATGGACCTCGCCACATAGCTTCGAATTTTATGGCTCCTAGTAGATCACGATCTTGTTCATAGAGGAGAACTAGATCTCCCTCAGAGAAAACACGTGGCTTGACATGCTTGTCATATTGGGATTTTATGCATTTCTTCTGGGTTTCAATAACTAGGGTGGCATCACGATGGGTCTCATATAATTGCATAAGATTCAATAGACGTTCTTCTTCGGCATACATGTTTGGGAGAAGTTCGACGGCTAGCTTTAAAGATGGTATTTCACATTCAATTGGGAGAATGACTTCAATGTCGTAGACTAGTTGAAAAGGGGTAAATCATGTAGCAGACTTCATAGATGTCTGATAGGTCCATAATGATGAAAACAACATTGTGTGCCAACTGGTCTTATGGATTCCTATTATCCGATGAAGCACAATGATAAGGATTTTATTTATTGCTTCAACTTGGTCATTGGCTTATGGATAGTAGGGGGTTGAGTTTTCATGCCGACGACCCAACTTGTCAGTAAGTTCAGACATCATAAAGTTTCAAAAATGACTACCTTGATCAGTAACGATATCTTGCGGAATCTTGATTCGAGTAACAATATGATTAAATATGAAAAGGTCTACATTTTTCTCAGTATTGTCGAATGTAGGCATCGCCTCGACCCATTTAGTGAAATAATCCACGACAACGATAATGTATCCATGCCCCCCGACCGAGTGAGGATTACATGTCATGAAATTGATACCTCATTTTGTGAAAGGTTTGATGGAAACTACAGGGTGTAAGGGAGCGGTATGTGATCTTATTTTATTATTGTATGTTTGGCAAGCATGGAATTTTTGGATGGAGGTAATACAGTCCTTGAATAAAGAAGGCCAAAAATACCCTACTCATAAGATATTTTGGGAAGTAGCATACCCAGACATGTGACCACCACATGCTCTAGAATGGAAGTCATTCAACGCTTGCTCCTGTTGGGCTCCGGATTTATAACATTTTCTTGTTGGTTCTTGAAGACATTGTCTACTCTCCTGAAGACTTTTGTTAAGCAAATGGCATTCTTTCTATGCTATTCATACCCTGTTAC
>JZKD02S1649740.1:691688-704787 GCA_000966675.3 Picea glauca
TCCACACAGACAACAGAACTCAAAAAATAGAGAGAGAAACTCGAACAGAATGAGAACATAACTAATCTATTATTTATGTTGTGCATAAATACAAATAAAATTCATCTATTTATAACAATTTTGGAGAGGCCTTGCATTTATGAAGGTGGTTGGAAAGTACATGGGAGATATGACCAATTAACTAAGTGAACTTAACTAGTATGCTAATATACTTAGGCTAACATGAATTAATGTGGGTGTGAACAGTTGTACCTCAAGGTTGATATCCACAGTTTTAAAAGAGGTTTTAGCAGTTTTTGATTGGGGGAGCTCTATCGCCCAAGAATAATTTACAAATATTTGTGAAATGTGTTAGCGCTAGAAGTTAGACTTCTTTAGGAACATGCCCAGTACATCTTATTTCAAAAGTTTAAAATAAAAAGAATTTTAACAATTGGGAGGATCACATTCTTGATCTTAAAGGGGCTTAAAGGATAAGTTGTCAAGATTTCTTCTCTATGTGCAGCAGATCATGTATACAAAACCACTAGTTGAGCCAAGTGACAGTCGGGTATGTGTTGAAGAAGAAAAAGTGCAACACGAATGATAATCATAAAAGAGCAATCTGTTCTTTAATATAATTAACTAGTAGAAGAATAAATCTCAAACTCAGAAATCCTTTTTGAACCAGATTTAAAGGATCTTAAACACACATGTGGTGAAGATTGAACTATAAAAATAGATAAATTCTCTTAGCACATACATACAACCATATAATCATATAATAGTAATAATGTGTTCAAGATGGAGAATTAGAAATGATAAACAAAAGAGAATAATACACACCATCTAATGACTTCATTAACCACTGAAATATTTACAAAGATTAGGTGGATCCAAACACTTGTATAAGACAAAATATTTAAGGCAAACATGGATCCAACCCTCAGTCAATCATTTCCCCCCTCCTCTTGCATCTAGTTTATATGAAATTTATAGACCTTACATGACAACTACTAGATCCTTAAAGCATGGATCTAATCTTATCAAAATAGAACTGAATATCTCCCCTTGGGGTTGAATTTGGACTTAGTTACATCAACAAGATACAAAAAATCTAAAAACAATCATTCCAATACCTAAAAACTAGGGTTTGGATTTCAAAGCATTAATTACATTCAAAGTAAATCAATTTTTTTTTTAGGATATTTAGAATAAATATCCTCCTTGAACATCCATATGCCACCTTGACCTGATAGATCTCCTTGGCACATGTGAGGACGAATTTCACCTTGAATGTTCCATTTCATCTTCAACACTTTTACAACGAAATCCTGAAAAATAGGGATGAAAAAACACTAGATATCACCTACACCATGACACCCGTGTGAAAAATGAGGGAGGTTTTTGTATATAATCTTGTTCTTGATAAAAACCTCTTTCAGTTTTTCAAAATACCTTTCCATCACCTTGTAATCAGTTCCCAACAAATATGAAAAAATGAGCTGTAAAACCTGTTTGTATCTCACAAACCATGACACCTGTGTAAAATATGAGGGAGCTTTGTTATATGAGTTTGTTCTTGAGAAAAACCTCTTTCATGTTTTCAAAATACCTTTCCACATGGTCAGAGTATGATTTTGAAATTCACTGCAAAAACAGTGATTTCCAGAAAATCCCATGTTTTTTGTTTTCTCATTTTCCATACAAGATTGCTCCAAAACTCTTTGTTGAAGATAAAAAATGGTTTTTAATATGTATTTTAGAGTGTAGAATGGTGTCATTATCATTCACAAAAAACCCAAAACTATGTCATTTACTTGAAAAATAGGGCGCTAAGGAACCCATTTTTTGACCAGCTTGCATACCTTGTCAGATCCTTTCAACTAATTTAGAGGATTTTCCACTAAATCTATAAGAGTAAGCAAAAACCCCATCATATATAGAGAGATTTATATACTTGTTCAAAAGAGTTAACAAAATGGATGAAGGTTGTTTGCAGTCAAAGGCAGCAAAGGGTATTCAATCAACGTTTGAAGGTCCCAACATTTGTAAGCCAATTTAGCAAGGCCCTAGATACGGCCTATAATTCCTTGGTTAGGATGGGTGGTGATTGCCCAATTTTATCCTTGATGGTGTGCCCCATTGGTGGGATCACTGATAAGGGCCCACTCTCCCTATTACGTGGAGGAAGAAGTTCCTCCCGAACCCACCAGAGAAGCAGAGGGATGCAAAACGCAGGAAGCAAAAGCGGCCACCAGTCCGGAACAGTCACCTTCAGTGGACTGGGATTATCTCAATCTCGTCTTCGATATGAGAAATCTCTTAGAAGATCAGGTCTTCTGCATCGCAAGATTGGAGCAGAGGCTCGACATGTTCTTTGTAGCGCACTCTAGAGCCACGCCAAAGAAACAATGCCCGACATGTGCCCGATCTTATGCATTTCCAGCAAGATGGAGGCATTCCGCAGTCGACGACAATCACCCTGGCTCCGAGGTTCTTTAATGTTCAGCCCTAGACTTTGCTTGTGGTTTTGTTCTAATAGTTTATGCCTTAGGACAGATAGCTATCAATATTTCTCAGTTCTAGGTAAAAGAACCAGTTTCATGCCGATGCCTGCTAGTCCCGGTTTCCTTCGGGTGGGACGTAGCAATGTTAATTTTGTTAAATTTAGCCTATTATGCAACTATGGTGACACATGGACAGGGATGCCGAGCTGTCCCGGTTTCCTGCTTAGGCGGGATAGCTGGCATCACCAACAGCTATGTATTTTGTCAATGATAATATAATAGGCTCCAACCCTTTTTACTTAAAAAATATATATATATATTTTTTTATAAGTTATTTATTTTATTGATTATTTCTATTTATTTAATTTTTAACAATAAATTGAAAATAAATTTGTACTCTCTTTTACAACCACTATCCTTTATTGTTCTTCTATAAATTCTCAACCCAACAATCTTTTGACTATTTCTATCAAATTTTCAATAGTCACTTGAGAACAAATTTTTACTATCTTTTACAATGTTTATATTTTATCTTTTCTCTATAAATTCTCAACACAACAACCCTTTTCTATTATAGAAAAACAAAAAAACATTATCATAAATTCTCATATTTAACTTTTTTATTTTTCTAATCCAATAAAAAAAACTGCACAATTTTGAAAATGATTTTTCTAACCCAATAAAAAAACTGCACAATTTTGAAAATGGATTGATCGATAGAAAACAAATTATACTATAAAAACCATTATTTGGATTTCATTATATAATATTTTAATTTAGATAAGGTTTATATATTTAACATAACTCAATTTTGAAAAAGGATTGATCGATATAAAAAAAATTATACTATAAAAACCATTATTTGGATTTCATTATATGATATTTTAATTTAGATAATGTTAATATATTTAACATAACTCTATTTGGATTTTTTCATTGTGTGGCTATGCTTGGATTTTGGTATTTAACATTTGCACTATTTTAATAAAAACCATTATTTGGATTTCATTATATGATATTTTAATTTAGATAATGTTAATATATTTAACATAACTCTATTTGGATTTTTTCATTGTGTGGCTATGCTTGGATTTTGGTATTTAACATTTGCACTATTTTAATACTTAGAGGAAGAGAATTTTTTTTTATAAATAGATAAAGGTTCTTAAAAACACTTATTACATTCAAATTGTGAAATCTTAATAATTGATATTTACTATTTCAATAATTTTTCTAATTTTTTAATAAAATTTTAAGAGTAAATGACCCAAAAAAATATGACCATAAAATATTCAAATAGTACTACACTTTTACTTCAGGGTACTTTTGTTCATCAATCCTATCAAATAGATAGTACCTCTTGAATTTTTCAAGACCTTCACAAGTTCAATTAACCATATACAATTGGTCTAGTCTAAATACTATACTTTTTGAATCAGGTTGTGTTTTCCTATCAGTTTTGTTGTTGGATCTTTCTATACATTCAAAACAAACTGCAATTTAAATAATGGAAAATTTCAATTTCATCAACAATTAAATAATTAGATTACTAGATTTAATAATTGCCAAAAAATCTCATAACTAAACTACTTATATACAAAAGTATTTATATATCGTTTATAAGTTGATAGATATAGAACTTGGGTCACATACCTTACATCTCGGATCATGCCCCCATTATTCTACAGATCGATTCTTACTCACATCACTCAACGTACCCTTTTAAGATTAATCCTATTTGGTTGGGAACCCTGTTTTTGAGAGTCTAGTCTCTGATGTTTGGACTGATCAATCCTATTAAAATGAGTCGAATGTACAGAGACGTTTAGATGGTAAATTAAAAGATTTAAAATCAAAAGTAAAATGTTGGGCCCATCAACAGATGTCAAAGACATTTGAACGACTATCACAACTTGAACACAATATACAAGTTTTGAACTTGGAAATCTATGAGGGAAAGGGAAATGATCCTTTAAGTCTGGAACAACATATCAAACTCCTTGAGACAGAACAAAATAATATACTACTAATTGAGGAAGCTCACTGGCGTAAAAAAAGCAAAGCCACCTGGATCAACTGTGGAGACAACAATACAAATTTTTTTCACAAATTTGCGAGTCATAGGAGGAATCATAAGCATATTTGGGAATTGCAATTGGATGGAGTTGTTTTTATCACTTGATATGACAACCTTCTAAATGCAGGTTTAATCATTTCAAAAGTGCCTATCGAGATAAAGGTCTTACTAACATTGTTGATCAAGCATCTATTACAGGACTCTTTCCAAGGATCATCTGTGATCATGAGGCGGAACTTATTTTTGCTCCATGTACAAAAGAAGAGATTTTGAACATGCTCAACACCTTTAAAAAGGATAAAAGTCTCGGCCCGAATGGTTGGACAGTCGAATTCTATTTCCCTTTATTTGATCTTATCAGTGACGACCTTTGGGAACTGGTTGAAAATTCTAGACTCGGAGGAACGATTTATCAGGCTTTAAACTCCACTTTTCTGACTATGATTCCAAAATCAAATAATCCCAACACTTTCATCGACTTTAGGCCTATTGCGCTGTGTAATTTATGTTATAATCTTATTACAAAACTTATGGCCAACATGATTAAACCGTTCATATCACGCCTTATCTCGGAGGAACAACATGGCTTCATCAAAGGACGACAGATACTGGATGCTATTGGATCGACACAAGAGGTGTTGGACAACATTAAACAAAAAAAATTACAAGCTATGATCTTAAAGCTTGATCTTAAAAAAACTGTCAATTGTATCAACTGAGACTATCTTAGGTTGATATTATTGCAATCTGGTTTCGACCTTCCATTCACAAATTGGATCATGGGGTGTGTGTCTAGTGCGACTATTTCCATCCTGGTTAATGGAGAAGCCACATCCTTATTTCCAAATGAAAGAGGTCTGCGATAGGGATGTCCTATTTCCCCTCTCTTATTTATATTGGCCTTGGAAGGATTGAGTATTCTTCTCAAGTCGAGTCAGCGTGAGGGGATTATTATTGGTATTAAAGTATCAAGATTGGTAAAGGTTTTGCACTTATTCTTCATGGATGATATCATCATAGCCACAAAAGTGGACCCTAAAGAATGGAAGGAAATCAAATCCATTATGAACCTCTTCTGTCAAGCTTCAGGACTACAGATTAATGAGTCAAAATTCGCTTTTCACTATTCTGGATTACTGGAGGCCAACATTGAGATTTTTAAAATCATCTTTTTATTTGGATACCATGCGATCTCGTTGGGTCTGAGATATCTAGGCTACTTCCTTAAGCTGGATTGTTATAAAGTTACTGACTGGAACTGGTTTCCATTAAAATTTGAAAAAAGAATTGCACACTCGTGCGATCGCTGGCTCACTCTGGATGGAAGATTCATACTTTTAAAATCAGTGATGGAAGGCCAGACAGTCTATTGGATGGCTCTTGATACCACTCCTCGTTCTATCTTGAATAAGATCAGACAAATGATGTATTATTTTATTTGGATAGGTGGCAATCATAAACAATCTCTTCATCTTTGTCGATGGGATATTATTGCAAATCCAAAAGCGGTTGGTGGTTGGGGACTTCGCAATCTTGTACTTTTCAAACAAGATTTGGCGAAAAAAACTCTTTGGCAAGTGTTGACACAGAATGGTATTTGGCATCGTATTATACATGAGAAATATATTACTCCTTTTTCACTTGCAAGTTGGCCCAGACTTTCTGATATTTGCCCCACTAACACCTCTCTAATCTGAAGATCTCTCTTAAAAATCTTCCATTTATTCACCACTGGATTTGTTGGAAACCCAGCTCAGGACATTCTATTCATATAGGTAGGGACGCTATATTGGGCCTTGGGTCCACTGCTTTTCTCTCATCTGGTTTACTAAATTATCTTTGAGATATAAAAGTTTTCTTTCTTTTCCAAGCTCGACACACCTCTGATTGCGGGATTTCATACACAAAATGGAAATCTAGCTTTGATTTGGGTCTCACAAGGAAAATTACACTGGAATGGTAGTCATACCGATCGACACTTCTTGGAGAAGGGATTCGACTTAATTTACTGGAAGACACTCTTCATTGGATTGGCGGTGACTGATTTGGTCTTTTGAATGTTAAGAATGTTTACAATGCCATTTCCTCCACGATCTGGATCCAAAGATGCACAGGATGGAGGCAAAACTTATGGCACTAGTCTCTTCCTTTAAAAATAAAAATTTTCATATGGTTAGCTGCAAATGAGAAGATCCTAACTTGGGACATTCTACTTCGTCGAGGCTGGGAGGGACCCAATATGTGCATTCTTTGTTGTAACAATTCTGAATCTATCTCCCACATATTTTTGGACCGCACTTTCACCAAACTGGTTTGGCACAAGCTTAGACTAGTCCTAAATCTCCAAAAGATGTGGACGGGCACAACCTTACATGATTTCTTGGAGAATTGGGCATTGATGGATTTCACTCTTCCCCATCTTCCATCATTATTCTATTGGTATATTTGGCTTACTTGCAACATGGCGATTTTTGAAAATTCATTTGTCTCCTTAAATATTGTTTATTTCAGAATATTGAGAAAGCTGAAAATTGAAAAGAAAAAGAGGATCTCTATCCCTCTGTATATTAAGCCTATTCTTCAAATGGATGGAAATAATGCATGGTTTGACGGAGCATCTCAAAATACAGGCCTTCAATGTGGGGCGAGCGGGTTGATTATTCTTTCTGATGTAACTAAGATCACTTGGACCTTCAACTGTGGAACTGGATCTAATACCAAGGCAGAACTACTCGGCGTCCAGGCCACCCTTCTACTATCTTCCCGTCATAATATTATGGATTTTCATGTGAGGGAAGACTCAAAGATCATTATTGACTGATTAAACAAAAAGGGACAACTTCAAGTTATTGCTTTGGAATGTTGGAAAGATAGGATCACTTATCTCATTTAGGTTTTCTCTCAGATTAGTTTTTCTCATATATACAGAGAATTAAATGTGAAGGCAGATTATCTATCAAAAAATGCACTATCAAAATTAATTGGCACGTTGAAGTATCAACATTGGACAGATGGACTTGGGAGTCCTCCTCAATGTATCACCCTCTTTTAATTATGATTTTTACATTCCTGATATATATTTTATATCATCCTATATTTTAAAGGTTTAAAGCCTTTTTGTCATCTTCAAAGATGATAGGAATATATAGGTATATCTATCCCCATATTATATGGGTTCAACTTCTATTGCACGAAACATTATATTGGACCAGTTTCGTTATGAAGGGATCAGTCTTTATCTTTATTGTAAAGGCTCCAACTGTATTTTTTGTTTTAAAAAAAAAACATAGGTAAAAAAAACTTATAGTATAATCAAATAACCATATACAATTTATAAACTTAATCTAAATATAAAAACAATTTCGACTCCATCGTTGTGTTGAAACCCTCTTGTCTTCGCTTCTCTTGAAAGCCTACATGTCTGGTGAATATATCCGCACCAGCATCACAGATGTCGCAAAGCCTTTGAAGGTCTCCATTCCTAATGAATATATCTGCACCAGCATCACAGGTGTCGCAAAGCCTTTGAACATGTTTAGAATTAGGTTGATACCTTGGAATTTAGGAGGGCGTGTTAACACCGAACTGGTTGAATTTACAGTACTGATCAGAACAGACAAATAGACTATAGAAACTCAATTTGTAAGTAATGTGTGAGTGAATGCTTTTTATAGGAGATTAATAGGTAGAACTCATGAACTGATGTATAATGTCATTAATTTTTTTTGGTAGATTGTGCACAAAGAAAATAGCAATTGCCTTGTGATTGAATTCTATGAAGAATGAGGACAATGAAAACCATCAAGATTATTGTGTAGCAAATGTTTCCCTATCCAAAGTCATCAGTAAAAATAATTTGATTTTGATGTTTAAAGATACTCTTCTTAGGTTAGAGAAATTATTGTTTGCAGGACTGATATCCTAAATTAGTGTATTGGATTCTCTTTTGTTTTCACCACTTTTAAAGCATTATAGATTATTTGTTAATATGTTATAGAAAACCATCTTACTTTAGATATGAGATCCTGTAGTGTATTGGATTCTTTTTTGTTCTCACCGCTTTTAAAGTATTATAGATTATGTGTTAATATGTTATAGAAAACCATTTTACTTTAAATATATGAGATAGTTTTTTAGTTTGTTGTAGGAGTCAATATTTTTGAGGAATACATCAATGTTTCAGTTTGAAAAATAAGAAAAATATCTTAAAAAAAAGAAATATGAGTAAAATAAATATTTTTAATAAAAATGAAATAAAATGATGAATTTCATTAAAAATCTAATCATAATTTAGTCACAAAGAGCAAAACACTTTAAAATAGTAAAACTAATTTACTATAATACATAATGTAAAATATAATATATAGCCAACATTTTACATAAGTTCTAAGAATTCAGGTTTACAGAATTCACCCAAATTCAAACCAGTGCCTATAAAAAGTAGCATTGTGAAATTTTATGTGTATTTATCCACATAAGAGTGTATGGTTGACCATGGGATGCAACTTTTGGATAAGACAATACAGATCCATTTCTACCAAAAACCTTTTTGACACCACAGTTCACACTGCTCCAATATTTTACATGTTTGAATATATGATTTTTGGGTATGTAATTAGATTGAGATAGATTTGATTAATTTCAAAGTTGGAAATAATAACATGTCTCTAATATTTTATATGTTATGAATATATTATTTTTGGATATATATGATTAGATTGAAATAGATTTGATTAATCTCAAAGTTGGAAATAGTACTCGGAGTAGGATTGACATGGTTATGGTGCAACAAATAAATTACAATTGATATGGGCATATAAACAAAAGATTTCAATTCTTTTTTTGAGTTTAGAAAATATATGGATTTTATGATGTTTGTGCTCTTAGTTCTTAGTGTATATAAAGAGAATTAGATATTACTCTTATAAAAATTATATAAAGTGAACATAGTTAATAATGCTAGATAATTACTTTTAAGTTGGTGTTTCATATATTTATTTGAAGCATTTATTTGGTAGTTGGAGTTCAAGTTGGATCTACATACAATCCATTTATATTAAAATAACTATTGAATTTTTATAATGCAATTATACAACTATTCCATTTTTAGAATGCACAATATTGTTTTTATAAATATTATTTTCTTAAGAGCTTATGATTAAAAAATAATGTTAAACTCTAGTCTTAAGGTTTTTAATTCTAGACAATTTAAATTATAATTGTTTTTGGCTTAAACTTAAAAGGGGAAACTTTGTAGATTTTGTTAAGAAAAGTGTTTTAGTATTTTCTCTTGGTTCTTGTTATAGTTAAAAAGACATGGTAAAAAAGTCATGTCACTATTGTATTTTGTGTAGTAATAGAAATTTAATTGCATGTAGTTTAGACTTTGTAAGCATTTATAATGTGAGTTAATTTTGTAGCATTGTTTTAGAAGAAAATATGTTGGAGGTTGGTTGTTCATGTGTCACACCTAAAGGTGTCCTAAAAAAATTTGAGTATGTTGCAAAGTTCATATATTAGATGGTGAAAGATGATAAAATGTGAATGGGTTATTGGGTAGAGCACATGCTTGAAGATTACCACAAATACAAGTTTCATAGATAGATAATTCGTGTTTATTAATATGTCGATGAGATCAAATATCAAAGGGATAAGATGACCATGGGATCAAAGATCAAAGGGACAGAGTTACATCTCAAGGTGGCCCATCTTCTAGGTGTACATAAAGATACCCATATCCATAAACCTCCCTTCATGGAGGAATGCGTGACAATTTATTTGATTGAAGAGAGGGTTGAAAGTTGTATATTAAGCCATTGAAAACAATTATTTTACTACAATGGGCATATAATTATGTTGGTATGCTAGTCCATGTTTCCTTAGTTTTTGGTTGTTTTTATGATTTGCAGGCTTACAAGAGTTATGTCATGTCTCTATGCTAGGGGTAGAAATAAAAAGGGGTGTTAAAAATGTCATGAAAAAAATCGATACCTAGGATATTTGGTAAAATCAGGGGTTTTTTAAATTAGAATGATATATTGAGAGGGGGTTCCAAAACAGGATTTAGGGGGTATTTTCTAGATCTAGTGAAATTAGGGATATTCTTTAATATGTTGTGAATGAATGTGCTATGTCACATGTTCATTGGGTGAAGCCCCCGTCACTGCAGAGCATTGGATTATGCGATAGAAGATTGTCCTCAACTGATAGAAAAATGCCAGGCAAGAGGGATCCGAAACCAAAACCAAAACCTACAGATGATAGCAGTAGAACAATGTGACGATCAACCTAGAATAGTCGTGATTACATGTGGAGGGGTAGAACAAGAGTGGATGCGACGAGAAAGGGAAAGGGGATTTAGCAGTGGATAAGAAAAGAAGCTAAGCCTATGCCAACGTTTGACCCACAGAAAGATAAAGAAACATATCAACAAGTCAGGAAGGAGATACTAGGACCAGACTGGATAACATCAACATCAATTGCAAAACTAGTATATGATATGCCATTAATTTATGGTCACACCATTCCATAAAGATCAGTCGAGAAGGTAAGCACTTCGAAATATTTTCTAAAGAGTTGTTTAGAATTGATGAAGGACGAGACAACATTGAATTCACTGTGTGGGATGATCGATCAGTGCGCTCAAGATAGAGAAGTACCATTCGCACATATAGAAATGAACCAAGTATTGCACAAGAAGAGGACAAACAGAGAATTCAAATTGATTGTGCATATAGGAGATTATGACATGGACAACATCATTTTAGAATTAGGATCTGATGTAAACGTTCTTCTAAAGAAGATGTGGGAAATTATGGGTAAGTCGAAGCTAATTTGGTCATCCATTCAGTTGAGGTTGGAAAACCAGCATAACATAGTGTCGATTGGAATACTGTTAGGAGTAAATGTTAACATAGATGGAGTGCACAGTGTAACAGAATTTGAGGTCATTGAGATCGTAGATAATGGTCAATTGTATCCAACGTTGCTCAAACTGGATTGGACCTTTGAATCTTAGACGATTATTAACTTGAAGAAGAGGGAAATGATTTTTGAAGTGGGATACTTGAAGTTCACTGCACCATTAAATCTTACAGAAGCAAGAAGGTATGTGGAACCTGCAAGAAACGAAATCGATAACCTGTATAATATGACCACGTGGATGGATGATTACGTTAACCCTATTGTCGATGGTGCACTTAGTTGGAGAAACATCATATCTTTCGCATCAGATTCACAAGAAGGATTCGAACATTGGTAGCATAGGATGCACAGAGTATCAACTAGAAGATGTGCTCACATTACTCGCTCTTTGCGATGGATCAGAATAGAGGTATGTGATCCACCAATTTTTACTAGACTGACACCTATAGAATATTTTATCAAAAAGTTTGAAACACAGATATCGGATTAGCAGACATTGTTAGCTTTGGAAGTCGCGTTGAAAGCGACTTCGGCAAGATGGTGAGAAACGCATAAGGAAGGAATAGAAGATTGGTAGCAGTGAAGAAGGTTGTTGTAGATTAGATTTGGAATAGAAGGTGAAGAAGTTGTGTAGAAATATACAGGGTTAAGTTGTTCAACAAACCATATTGTGTAGTGCATTATGACTTGGAGTCGGGTGCCCAAGCAGGAATGGATGCACATGTTTATACATACACTTGAGACAATTCCCAAGAACTAGTATCTAGAACTGGAAGTGTGCAGAGGGACAACAGGTTGGGAGGAGCTAACCCAAAATTTCAAGGTAACATTTATTTTTGAAGCTAGTTCACCTTTAGTAGATGCAGCTCTGAAAGTTATCAAAAGTAATATTTTTACAGAAGAAGACCAGATAGAAATAGTACTTGTGTGTAGTGCGCACACAACCTCTATGACAGTTCATGAAATATTGGAATGTTACAATGTTGCTAGAGAAGACCAAGAGGAAGAAGATCCAAGAAATGTGCAAGTACCAGAGACTAAGGGGGGCATGGGCATGCATTAGAAGGTCCAGAGCTCAATGGTTCAAATTGTTTAAGTTGCTTCATGAAAGCATCAATGGTTCACATTGTTTAAGTTGCTTCATGAAAGCATCAATGCTTCAAATTAGAAAGGCATTATTAACCTTTTATGCCAAAGGATCTGCTGGCGGATTAGTCCTACCATCAAGCTGTGGGAAACGTGCTGCTATGTTTAATAAAAAAGACCACATGCATTATTCATTATTCACTGTTTGGGAAAGAACACTGACGCTGAGAATTAGCTTGATACTATTGAGACTTAGTTTGGTGGTAGAAAACACGAAAGAGATGAGAAGTTGAGCGATCATGTTGGATAAGATATAGGATGACACTCTTGGCGATCCGCATCGAGACAATGGTCACTTTGGGCAGGTTTCACACATGAACACTAGTCACGGATCAGGTAAAAAGCTTCAATATATTTAGATCGCAGAATATCAAGGGAATCATATTTAAATTCATTGTTTCATCAGCAGAATGCAAGCACTCACTCCTAGATCCCTAAGGGAGGATCTAGCTGGGTCTCCCAC
>JZKD02S1649740.1:756583-766907 GCA_000966675.3 Picea glauca
GTTTGATTTGATGAACCTTTGTATAAAAGGGTCAATTTATGAATTTCATGTTATTAATAGAATTTGAATTTGAATATGTGTTGCACAACTGCTGAAAGGGGGATTTTTTCCAAGATAGACCATGGATTCTATGAGAGAGATGGTGAAGGGAAACTAGGTATGGCTGATATGAGCCTCACTAGAACAATACCTACTAGGTGTAATTTCTCAACAATCCTCTGACCCAGAAATGAATTACCAACCAGGTTGGTAGTTGGAAGGCCATCCTCAAGAGTTAATGAGGATATGGGGCAGGGTACCCATCAGTAAGGCTTCCAGTCCTAACCATGAATTGGAATTCAGACCCAGGTAACCTTGTCGGGGAAGACAAGGAAAGAGGTAATTCGAGCAGAGAAACAGATTAGACGAGATAGCAGAGCAGAGAAAACAATCTCCATGGAGAGAAGTGAAACATACTTTGACTCAATAGTTGAGAAAAATAAGCTGAGAAATAATCTCAATTTGGTTGTAAGAATCCATGTGCAGGGTTTCGCTACAAGATGATAAACGGGGTTGACGAGCAACTGAGGAAGTACTCAATAATTCCCCCTTTCTTGGAGTAGAGAAAACTAGTTGCCAAGTTTATGTGGGAGAAGGAGAGTAACCTTCGTCCCTGACTGTTGTGGAGAAAAGATAAAGAATCTCTCTTATAGGATCATGGTCTATCTCAGGGGTGGCCAGTGGTAAATCCAGTAGGAGTGGTTGTGCTTATGGTTGGGAGGAAACATGCAGCCCTTTCAGCAGTTGCTTCACATTTCCCAGTTGTGATAAGTATTTTTATAATTTCTGTATTATATTGGATGCGATGATGAAATGTCTATGTTTATGATTCAATCTTTCAGTATTTGAACAGTTGTTAGAAAGGATCTGTGATTTCCATAAACTGTTATATCTATATGATCTTTCATCTTATATCAATTTTCTATTGTATAGTCATGGGATGGGAATATGCAGAAGGGTTGGGGTAGGATTGACTGAAACTTCTAAGTATTTCCAACTCCTTGAAGTTTACCTTAGCAGGAGTATCAGCATTCGAATTCTCTGGGAGAAGGGTGTCTTTCCTTTAGACCATTCACCCATCAGACTGAGGGCTCGTGCCCATGTCGTTAACCTTTTTGTTGCAGAGAGGGTATTATGTTTATCTCTTACGGTTTTCCAATAGACTCATGTGACCAAGGTTTGGGAACCCTGCGCTAGTCCGAAAGGAGATAGCCTTTCGGGACTTATGTCCCCACAATCCTCATAAATTGTTGAAGGTCAGATTTGTGAATCAATGTGGGTCATCGATCTAGATACCCAGGGTAGGCCTCTCACAGCCGTTAGATTAGACGTAGGAGGGGAAGCATTAAGTGCTTCGACGACGTCTCACTTGGGGAGAATAGGAGTGGTTTAGTGTCGAAATTCCCAAACGCTAGAGTTACGGAGTTGATCTGGACCATTGAAGCTGGAAGGACACATGTCCATAGATCCACAATTATTTGGGAGACTGGATATCCATCTAATTAAGAAACGCGTAAGTTTCCCTCGAAGCTCTATGAGCCGGAGTAAATCTTGGTCGTAGAGGCTGGGTACACATGGCGATAGATCCGACGTGGTCCAGAGGGAAAGTCGAGAGATACACACCAAAATCTTGAAATGTCTAATTTCTAAAGTAACCAGGACCGTTGGATGGACAGGTACATGGTGAATGATCCCATGGTCCAGAGACTTTGTACTACAGCGGATTTTGGCCAAGGGTTTTCAAAGTGTGAAAATCATCGAAGTCACGAACGTTGGAGTAAATCTTGACCATTGGTCGAAGAGGACACATGGCGCAAGATACGAGAGTCTGTAGATTTAGCTCTTCGGGGAATTTGTGTCAAGAGCGTTCAACAAGCACCTATGCCCGGGGATGCAAAGTAACGAGAGTCATAGATCCAAGGATCCTTTAGGATCTTCCCTCACCGTCGAATCCCTACCAAGGTCAACCCAATGTTGACGACTCTAGGATATTATAGGTAGTACAATGCCAAAACCACCACAACCATCAGATCTAGGAGTTGCAAAGGAGGATCGTCAGATCAACATTTGGTTAAGCTCTGGCCATCAAATCTTAGTAAGGCCAGATCATCGATGGGGAACCATTGCATAATTTAAAGGATGAATTAACTACCACATAATTGTGGTTATGAAATCCTCAATGACCGTCAATCATCACCTGTTCCCAAATCGATGGAACCCATTGGCCCCTTTGCCAACATGCATCTTCCATTGCGAAACTCGATGATGAGTTTAAATATTGCGCTAGTCGAGACTCNAAAGATGTCAACAACCTGCAACTGAGTGCGACAATAGTGTAAATCAATAATTGTATCATGAATCAATTGTCTGATATAATGCATGTGAAATTATATGTTTTTGGTGCGTTGATGCTCTACTGGCTCCTTGGAAATATGGATAACACTTATTATCACACCAAATTAGAGTAGGTTTCTCCTACTGAAAGATGAGCTCAGAAAAAATATGTCAAATCCAAATAGATGGAAGCATTAACAACACCTAGGTACTCAAGTTCTTTATAAGAAAGAGCGATGGAAGATTTCTTCTTACTAGACCAAGCAACAGGACTAGAGACAAGATGGAAGACATAGCCAGAGGTGTACTTGCTGTCATCAAGATCACCAGCCCAATCGAAGTCAGTATATGCAATACCTTTATTTCCCCCAATTTGTAAATATAAATATAATTAGCCAAGAGACTATGGCAGACTAAATATGTGTGAATGTTTGATTTGATGAACCTTTGTATAAAAGGGTCAATTTATGAATTTCATGTTATTAATAGAATTTGAATTTGAATATGTGTTGCACAACTGCTGAAAGGGGGATTTTTTCCAAGACAGACCATGGATTCTATGAGAGAGATGGTGAAGGGAAACCAGGTATGGCTGATATGAACCTCACTAGAACAGTACCTACTAGGTGTAATTTCTCAACAATCCTCTGACCCAGAAATGAATTACCAGCCAGGTTGGTAGTTGGAAGGCCATCCTCAAGAGTTAATGAGGATATGGGGCAGGGTACCCATCGGTAAGGCTTCCAGTCCTAACCATGAATTGGGATTCAGACCCAGGTAACCTTGTCGGGGAAGACAAGGAAAGAGGTAATTCGAGCAGAGAAACAGATCGGACGAGATAGCAGAGCAGAGAAAACAATCTCCATGGAGAGAAGTGAAACGTACTTTGACTCAATAGTTGAGAAAAATAAGCTGAGAAATAATCTCAATTTGGTTGTAAGAATCCATGCGCAAGGTTTCGCTACAAGATGATAAACGGGGTTGACGAGCAACTAAGGAAGTACTCAATAATTTTCCCTTTCTTGGAGTAGAGAAAACTAGTTGCCAAGTTTATGTGGGAGAAGGAGAGTAACCTTCGTCCCTGACTATTGTGGAGAAAAGATAAAGAATATCTCTTATAGGATCATGGTCTATCTCAGGGGTGGCCAGTGGTAAATCTAGTAGGAGTGGTTGTGCTTATGGTTGGGAGGAAGAATGCCCCCTTTCAGCAGTTGCTTCACATTTCCCAGTTGTGATAAGTATTTTCATAATTTCTGTATTATATTGGATGCGATGATGAAATGTCTATGTTTATGATTCAATCTTTCAGTATTTGAACAGTTGTTAGAAAGGATCTGTGATTTCCATAAATTGTTATATCTATATGATCTTTCATCTTATATCAGTTTTTCTATTGTATAGTCATGGGATGGGAATATGTAGAAGGGTCGGGGTAAGATCGACTGAAACTTCTAAGTATTTCCAACTCCTTGAAGTTTACCTTAGCGGGAGTATCAGTGTTCGAATTCTATGGGAGAAGGGTGTCTTTCCTTTAGACCATTCACCCTTCAGACTGAGGGATCGTGCCCATGTTGTTAACCATTTTGTTGCAGAGAGGGTATTATGTTTATTTCTTACGGTTTTCCAATAGACTCATGTGACCAGGGTCTGGGAACCCTGTGCTAGTCCGAAAGGAGATAGCCCTTCGGAACTTATGTCCCCACATTCCTCTGAAATTGTCGAAGGTCATATTTGTGAATCAATGAGGGTCATCGATCTAGATACCCAGGGTAGGCCTCTCACAACCATTAGATTAGATGTATGAGGGGAAGCATTAAGTGCTTCGACGACGTCTCACTTGGGGAGAATCGGAGTGGTTTAGTGTCGAAATTCCCAAACGCTAGAGTTACAGAGTTGATCTGGACCATTGAAGCTGGAAGGACACATGTCCATAGATCCACAGTTATTTGGGAGACTGGATATCCAGCTAATTAAGAGACGCGTAAGTTTCCCCCGAAGCTCTATGAGCCGGAGTAAATCCTGGTTGTAGAGGTTGGGTACACATGGCGATAGATCCGATGTGGTCCAGAGGGAAAGCCGAGAGATACACACCAAAATCTTGAAATTTCTAATTTCTAAAGTAAGCAGGACCGTTGGATGGACAGGTACGTGGTGAATGATCCCATGGTCCAGAGACTTTGTACTCCAGTAGATTTTGGCCAAGGGTTTTCAAAGTGTGAAAATCATCGAAGTCACGAACGTTGGAGTAAATCTTGACCATTGGTCAAAGAGTACACATGGCACAAGATACGAGAGTCTGTAGATTTAGCTCTTCGGGGAATTTTTGTCAAGAGCGTTCAACAAGCACCTATGCCCGAGGCTGCAAAGTAACGAGAGTCGTAGATCCAAGGATCCTTCAAGATCTTCCCTCACTGTTGAATCCCTACCAAGGTCAACTTGATGTTGACGACTCTAGGATATTATAGGTAGTACAATGCCAAAACCACCACAACCATCAGATCTAGGAGTTGCAAAGGAGGACCGTCGAATCAACATTCGGTTAAGCTCTGGCCATCGAATCTTAGTAAGTCCAGATCATCGATGGGGAACCATTTCATAATTTAAAGGATGAATTAACTACCACATAATTGTGGTTATGAAATCCTCAATGACCGTCAATCATCACATGTTCCCAAATCGATGGAACCCATTGGCCCCTTTGCCAACATGCATCTTCCATTGCGAAACTCGATGACGAGTTTAAATATTGCTCTAGTCGAGACTCCACAATCCTTCTTAGGAATTGATTTTCACCATTGATTTAATCACAACCATTGAATGAAACTTGTTGAAGCCCCAAAGTAATGGAGTTCATGGATCTAGGGACTACGTGGACCCTTACCGACCATGGGATCGAAGGGTTGGGCGAAGATCAATCCAAGAAAACATGGCATGGACTGATCTATGACATGGGCCCATGGACCCATGTACCCATGTATGTATGCCATGTGTCATGTAACACCCTGTTTCCCCCATCTTGTAAATATAACTGGACTGGCCGAGAACTATGGTGAACTCATAAATGTGTATATGTGATGTAAAAAGACCTTGAGGAAAAGGTCAATGAATGAGAATAACAATATGAATTTTATTGCAGGACTGCTGAGAGGGGATGTGCAGAAAAGAGACCACGATGGTGGTGGAAGGCACCTGAAAGGGTGGCGTTAACTTCCATCGATAATTAATTACCGTATTTGGACTCCACTAGCCCAGAGAACCAAAAGCGGCTCGTTGGCCCTGAATTTAATGCCTTGCAGGCTGGCAGGTTGATGGCTTAATGAGGGATGGGGAGGTGAACCGCCTATCCATAGAGCTATCAGGCCTGATCAGTGCAAGGGTAATCGCGCCACACGCAACCTCGCGAGAGGATAAGGCATGGGGAAGAAGTGCTTGGAGGGGGCAGACGCGAGGGGAACTCTGTCTTTACGCAGAGTGAGTGATAGTAGAGAGGAAGGATTGCAACCTTCGCTCCTGGTCACTGGCAAACAGAGAGACACAGTCTCACAGCATCATGGTCTCAGCTCGGGGGTGGCTAGTGGTAAATCCGCTGGGAGTCGCTATGCCTACGGTTGGGTGGAAACGAGCACCCCTCTCAGCAGTTATTTAACCTTGGTGGTATTTATGATAAGTGTTTTTCCTCTTGCACCTTGAATTATATGTCTTTAATAACTATGCTCATAAGCTGCGGAACTATGAATATTTTCATTATAAGAATGATTGTCTGATGTTTAATCAGTACTAGTAGTTGTATATGCTTATAATAGAAAAACCACGCATGGCACATGTTGATAAATGTAATTTATTATGTTTAAGTTGAACCAAGTCAGACTTCCAGCCCATTCTCAGGAAGTTGTTTTCCCTTACCCGTCTCCAGGGATGCCCCGGAATAGATCTCTTCACAGAGATTCCCCACCTCAGAAAGTTACTAAGAACCTGGAGAAAGGACGTGACTGCGCAAGTCTTAACAAACCTGTATGAGGAAGAATAACCCTCTTAGAACTCTGGAGTGGAAGCATAGGGATACGTATCGATCGACGAATGAGATACCGTCAGAAGACCCATGATCATTCACGACCGTTAGATTGATGAAAGAGACAAAGGCGTTACATACCTTGCCCCTTTTTCCCTCTATCTTCGTGAACAGCAAAGAAAATCAGGATCGTAGACCCCCAAGGTCCTTGAGAACATTTGGACCGTTGATCTTTCCACATCCATGAAGTAGTGGAAGGATGCGCGAGGCGGGATAGATCTGAGCCGTCAGATATTGAGCGGATGCCCGTCAGCCGTCGGATCTGACAGGAGTTGCGCGAGGATTAAGCTCGTGGATAGAAGGAAAAATACCGAAAGGAAGGGTTGGCCCATCGAGGTTTCACATGTCGAGAAATCGGAAGTCTCGATGACATGAGATCGAGAATTTCCATGGGAAATTACCTGAAAATGATCTGGGTCGTCCATCTGAGAGAGGATGCGTGTCACGCGATCGTCCATTCCGGAGATCCGGGTACTAGAGATCGAGATATCAGCATTCGGGAAATCGGAGCTCCCGAGTTCGTGAAGGTCGGAACCTCAGAAGTCTCAAAAACGTGAGGAGCAATCTGAACCATCCATTCACTTAGGATGCATGTCAGAGATCTGAAGGGAGTCGGAGTCTGGCATTTCGCGAGTCCTAGGGACAAGGCGTCCAGGACATCAGAAGTCTCGAAATCCTAGGAGTTAACCAGGATCGTCCATCAGAGAAGGTCGCGCGGCAGCAATCAGAGCCATCAGGGAAAGTCCCAACAGGAAGTTGTCTATCGGCATTTGGGTCATCGGGATATCGGGAATCCCGGTGACAAGGTGTTTATGTAATTTGGAATCGCGAAGTCTGAATCCCCGATAAGGAGGAACCTGCTAGTGCGGGCCAGCTGTCAGCATAGCAGATAATCGGGATTCGAGGGATCGACAATCCCGTGGGCAAATGCATTTCAACATTTGAAACCCCGAAGCCCCAATAGGGGATATGACTACGGTCATATAGAGGGAGGTCGTGTGGACCAAAAGGACTAGTCCAGGGGGCTAGCGGAGGCTGACATCACATCGGGATATCTGAGATTTTGAGAACAACATGTTTATGCTTTTCGACATTGCGATGTTCGAAACCCCAATGGGAGACAAGGTCGTGGTCATGTGAAATAATGGTCACGTGGACCAAAGGTCTAGCTCGGAGGGCTAACGGAAGTTGGAGCGTATCAGGATTCGGAGGATCGGGAATCTCATGGGCCAATGCATTACGGCATTTAAAAGCTCAAAATCCCAACGAGAGGTAAGATTGTGGTCACGGGGATAACGGTCGTATGGGCCAGGAGCCTAGCCAAGAGAGCTAGTGCATAAAGAGAACGTCGGGATTCGAGGGATCGCGAACCCTGAGGATGATTGCATTTCGACATTGAAAAGTCTGAAAACCTGATGGGAGACAAGGCTGTGGTCTTATGATTTAGCGGCCACATGGACCAGAGCATAGTAAGGAGGGATAATGTGTAAAAGGGCGCTTATCGGTGAAATCACTCATCGGAGATCGGGAGTTCGAGCGGACAGGAACTTCTGTCATCAAGGATCACGAAACCCCGAAACCCAAAATTATCATCGGGGAAATGCCACAGGTGCATGAAGAAGAGGCCATGACAGGGAAATAAATACCTGTGGATCGGGTTTGGCATTCTTCGTTGTTGCAAGCCTCGGTGATTTCTCATTTTTGAGAAATCAACGAAATACTTTGATTTTAGGTAGTGGGTGTGTTACAAAGTGGTATCAGAGCATGGTTATAACACTCGACATGATTGGGCTCATGCACGAATTGCGCATAAGCTCCGTTCGAAGTAATCCTATGAAAAATAACCTCCTAACATAACTCTCTTTTCCAGGATTAAAAACTTGGAAAACGAGAACCCGACTATGTATGCATGTGAAAGAGTTATGAATTATGCACAAATTAAAAAAAAAAAAATGTATTTAAACTCTGGACTAATATCCAGCGTTTGTCTTTTCACTCAAGTGGATGATCAGCCGCGGGAATCTACAGATGAAAAGCATGGTGACTCACCAAGAGGTGGGAGAAGGCTTCCACAACAGAGACGAAGAGTCTGACGAAAGAAGAGCAATAGGAACCCCTCCAGATATAGCTGAGACTGTGAGGAGTCTCATGTTTTAATTACAAAGTTGCAAGGATGACAATGAAAGAATGATGAAAGAACAAGAAAAGCAAACTGAAATTAATGCAGTTTTACTACAGATCTTATTCTACCTACAGTGAAAAATGCAGCATGAACCTGAGATGCAGAATCATGGTCGTGTTAGTGGCCATACTGAGAGAAGGCAAAGGCACAACGCTTCATCAGTGGGCTACCCAAGGAATACCGGAACCAAATTGAATTCAACGAGCCAAAGACCTTAGAAGACACTATTCGAAAGGCAACATATTGTCATGAACAGTATGGAGATCGGGCAGAGTCTCGAGGAGACTAGAAACAGAAGAGTGGTTCGAGATTTCAGAAAAAGGGGATCAAATCCTCGGGATTTAAGGACTACAAGAAGAACCCCAGAATGAACTTTCTAGCCCAAAGTGTGCTCCAGCAAAACTTTCCCTCATCGGACAGAAATAAAACTTCTGGACCTATACTAGTATAGACTAATAACCCAAAGAAAGAACCTCTAAAATGTTGGGAATGCGAAGAAGAGAATCTCTGAAGAGACTGTCCACACCGACAACAGAACAGTCAGAAAATTTATAACATTCAGGAAGCTACCACAGTCAATGATGTGGCAAGGAGTGTGCCACAGATTTGTGCAGCCTTGGATAATAACCAAGTGGACCACCAAGCTTCAGTGGTGGAAATAGAAGGTATGATTCTCAACCATCTAGTGTTTGTTTTGATTGACCCTGGTTCAAATTTGAGTTATATAGCCCCTAAAGCTGTTGATAAATGTAAGCTACAGCCATGAAAACAAACCAAGACATGGTTGGTACAGTTAGCCACTGGCACCAAAAGAAAGGTGGTAGAGGCCATACCAGCCTGCCAGTTAATGTTGGGTGAACTCGCCACCCAAGAAACCCTTAACGTATTACCCCTGGGATCATACGATCTGTTGATTGGTATGGACTGGCTAGCTGCCCATAAAGCCAAACTGGACTGTTACCATAAAACCTTAGAATGTGTGAGCAAAGAAGGAAAAAGGATAACCCTTCAAGGGATACGAAAACCGGTCTTGGTGAGACAAATATCATCCCTGCAAATGAGAAAGTATTGTTGAAAGGGATGTCCCCTATATGCCATACAGGTATTGAAAACAATCGAAGGTGATAAACCGAGCCCTGATGATCACCCTATCCTGAGAGAATACAGAGATGTGTTTCCAGAAGAGGTACTGGGTCTACCTCCGAGAAGAGACATTGACTTCTCGATAGAGCTCACACCAGGAGCGGTGCCGGTGTCTAGGACACCCTACCGGATGAGCACACCTGATTTATTTGAACTCAAATTACAATTGAAAGAAATGATGGATAAGGGATATATTCGACCCAGCGTGTCCCCATGAGGAGCACCAGTCCTGTTTGTGAAAAAGAAGGATAGCACCCTTAGACTGTGCATAGATTATAGACAACTCAATAAAGTAACCATCAAGAACAAGTACCCCTTGCCCAAGATCGATGATCTTTTCGACCAGTTGGGAGGCGCGTCTATTTTCTCAAAGATTGACTTGAGGTCGGGATTCCATCAAGTTCGAATCAAGGGTGAAGACATCCATAAAATTGCTTTCCAGACACGGTATGGTCACTATGATTTTGTGGTAGTACCATTCGGGTTAACCAATGCCCCTGCCACTTTCATGTGCTTAATGAACAATGTACTCAGTAAATTTTTAGATAAATTTGTAC
>JZKD02S1649741.1:10499-28629 GCA_000966675.3 Picea glauca
ATTGATGTCAACGTCTTTGAACTTCTCCATAACTGCAACATTTTGTGGTTCCTTCTCTTTTCCTTTTTCAAACTCTGGTTCCACAATCTTTCCTTTCATGATATCCAACACTTTATTCTTGGCAAGGATGAGGTCAATCCTTGTCTTCCATGATATGAAGTTAGAAGCTCCATCTAACTTGTTTTCTGAATTCATAGAGTAAGTCATGGCTTCTTTGACTTGGTCAACCCTAGACTTGACCAAAAAAACTCAAACTTGACGTCTTGGCTTGCTGAGAGTACTAAGAGATGTGCTAGGCTAGGGAACATTGATCTATCCAGAAATAAGGCCAATCCCTTTACTTAAGGTGCCTCAATGAGAGGATTAGGGCTTCTGCAACTACACCTGCTAGTAACCCTAGTGACAGTGCTTTGGTGATTGCTCCTACTAGAAACCCTAGTGACAGTTCTTCAATGAGCTCAATATACTTATGGCTATTCCTCCTTCCAGTGGTTAGACCAAATGAAGGAGGTGTGGGTCCATAACCTGTTAGAATATAATGAATGTGCTCATTTTACCATTAACAATATCACTATTGTCACCCAACCATAGGTCGAAGCCATGCTCCGAGCACCTTAACCTTGACAGAGAATTACTCTGGAAGCAAGCCCTAAGACAGATAGCCAAACAAATGGTAGCGCACCTTTCCCCAAGGATAGCGCACCAACAAGAGATGATAAGATATTCCAAAACCTAACCAAGAGATAGTCCAAGCCAAACGTGATCTTCTAGCTGCAGCAGCTGCAATGGCAGCTCTCCTCCAAACCTGTGCACAAGTGTTTCTCTGCAATTCTGAGACTATCTGCCAGAATGACGACTGGCCTCCTATATTTATACTAATTCTAGCTAACTGCCTAGGCTGACTTCCCATTCTGGGTATCTATCTGTTCAATATATATTATTTCTTTTGACTGACTTCTCATTTTGGGTATCTGTCTGTTCAATATATATTAATTCTTCTAACTGACTTCTTCTCTTGGAGGCCATTAACCTAATACAAATTATCCTCTTCAGATGACATGTATTCTAGGGTTATTAGACAACTCATTAGGGTTTCTTCTTGCTTCCTGTAATATTCTATTCTCGTCAGGTTTACACGTGGAGGTAAATACCTCCCACAACTACCATAATATCAACATATATCACAATTAATGGAGCCATATCCTCAACCATTTCCAAATATACTCAAGGTGGTTGATCCTCTCAAAGCCTATAAATGGAGGCATTTCCATGGTGAATAAAAGGCAAAATCAAGAAAGCATTTTTATTTTGATTGTGGATCTTTTGAGCAAGAGTTGGACGAGTAGGACTTGGAGAGGTTGCTACAACATCATATGAATATTATAAGTTTCCTTTTGAAGTTATCATTAATATACTTGGCCTATTTCATTCAAGTATTTGTTTACATGTTCTTGTATATGGTTGTCTAAATCTACATAGATAAATTGATTTTGTCTAATCCATTGGAGTAAGAGATAGTCATTTTTTTCTTGCTTTCCATTGTAGGTATTGATTGGAGCTCACAGATTGGAGAATATTGGAAAAACATCATAAATAAGGTACAACATACTTCCCCTCCTTCTCTATTTTTCGTTGGAAAAAATGAATATATAGGAATGGTAGTGTCCAAATGTAATTTTTTGTCTTGGTAGAGGGGTCTGTAATCCAAGGGAAAGTTCACATGTCCGTAGGGGAATATTTTCATAAAAGAAATTGGAGGCTCCACTGGGGAATAAAATTTTAGTTTTTATTCCCTTGGTTCATCCAAGAATTTTTCCTATCCTTAGATCATACTTGCTGATTTTGTCTAAATTTTTCATCTTCTTTGTCTTTGCTAGTTGTCTTACTGAGCCTCTTATTGAAATTTCTCGAGTTATTTGGATTTTTGAGGTTTTTCAAAATTTCCTCAGAACTAGCACTCCCCCGTAGTTAAATCTAGGCCATTGTTTCTTTATCATCACTCCCACATATCCTTCTAGGGAGTGTGGTAGTGCTCTGGTGTCTTGGTTACTAGAACATTGATTTCCTCCTCCTAGGGAAAGTTTCAGGTTTCTTGCTTGATAGGTCTAGTATTTGGATCTTCTTCTCTAACTCACAACTTCATCTATATGATCTTGGCTCTTGTTTTATTATAAACTTGACGTGTTTCATGTTTTTTATCCTTCATTGAGTTTGTGTTTTATTTATTTTTTTCAAAATCGACCTTTTCTCCCTCATATTTGGTTTCCCTTTTGCCACTCATCTCGATTAGAAGGAATTAAAGGAAATATTATTGATGACAAGTCTCTTGATTTCTCTGTATTTGATCTCTTTTTCAATTCTTGAAGACTATAAAGTATGATTGTTTTTCTTTCTTAGTTTTTTTGAATATTTCATTGAGTAGTTTGACTTTGTTCTTATTTTGGTCTCTTGTTTATTTTTGAGAGTATCTTTGTTTGTATGCTCTTTTGATTCATACTTTTTTCGATCATCATATTGAACGTTTTCATTATTTAGTGAAGGAATAAAGCATTAGATGAACATCAAAGTTTGCATCTAAAAAATAAAACAAAGAAGGATTTATATGCATTGGTTTTGGATATTGAAAAGATTTTCTTTGTGATAATTTGACAGCTGTGTGAATTCTTAATTGGGAACAAAATAGCGTAAAATTTTTCATTTCTTTGGAGTGTTTGTTAGTGACAAAAAGAAAAGAACTATTCTCCTTCCCGTAATTAGAAGTTCATTTAAAAGAAAATTTTCATATCATTTGTTTTACCTTATTGTGGAGTCGAGTCTCAAACATCATCAGTTTCACTTTCATTCACCCTTCCGTAACAAACAACCACGAAAATGAGCGCTAATTAAAATTGAACTAGAAAATTTTATTTTAGATATTTACACAAACAATAGACTTGGACTAGAGATTTGGAATAGGCTATGAGATTAAATCTCCAAATATTTCAAGGCAAACACAAAATCTTGTGATAGGGAGATAAAATCCAACCTTCCTATAAGCATAGATGGGATCCCCCTCTCACACAAGGGTTAAACAAGAGGTCGCATGCGGGAGAGAAATGAATACTATGATGATTTACTATCCCTCTGAGGCTTAACCAATCGTAGAGAAATGATTGTATATTGTGGGTTCTTATTAAGAATCAATTGTTTTCATTTGGTCTTGTATCTTTATGAATTTTGAATCCGTTCGGAGTCTTCTGTAGTTTTACCGGTCCATTTGTCCTCAGTTCTCTTGAAAATGTTTGGAATTGATATCCTGCCCATACATTCAGACATGATTATTGATTGTACCCTCCCAGAGGCTGAATACGATTTGGTGTCCTTAGTGGCCATAATATTTAGTTTCCTTACACAAGGTAACGGCGAAGGGAATTCTTTGGTGTACTTAGATTAGACTTTGGTCAAACTCACTCGGGATCCTTGGAGGGTGACCCACGAGTAAAACCGTGAGGGAACTTGCACCAAGGTGTAAGTTTGTTAAGAATTCCGCCAATGTAACTAATCCACCCACTCAATCCCATCCCCTTCTCACTTTTTTCACGTGATGTTGGATTTCATCACCAACTAGTACGTTAATTGAAAGAAGTTATTGTTTTGCTTGTTGTTTTTCTATATTTTTAGCAAATGTTGTTTTTTCACCCTAGATTTACTTTAAATTGGTACTGTGGTTGATACATGTCTTCGTATATCATGTAGGATGCAAGGTTTTCCTCTGGAAGGCTACAAATACATACTTCCTAACTCACCTAAAGACAATTACCATGAAGAGGTCGAAAAATATTCAAACATTGGGAATGTTGCTACTCCTTTGATCGAAAATACTGAGGGAGATATACTAGTCGTTCAGGAAGGTCCTACCCCTCCTGCAAACCTAGATTTGAAAAAATATCATGATCCACTCCTTCTCCGAGTATACTCCTATGGAAACATTGTAGTTGAATATTATCCTAGACTACCGTCAAGGCCATACGAAGAATGTGACATGGAACCCAAACAAGCAAATCTAAATGAAACATTTACTACAGATGTCCACTCTATTGAAATGGTATATCCACATCAAACACCTGCTCTTCCTATATGGAGGAGTCTATCGGGTCGAGATGTTTATAAAAAAAATAATTTTAACCGACCACTCTTTAACCCTCCAAATACATATGTCACCATCGATGTAGATGCAGGACCATCGAGTTAGTACGTTGACCATCCTTTCGGACAGAAAATCAATACTGCTACCACATTGGGACAAATAATGAGTGAAATAGGATTCATGTTACCTAGTCATTTGCAAAGTACCGTGATGGTCACACCTACCACCCCTCTTCAAGCAACAACCTCATACACACCACAAAACCTTGTTTGGACACCTTCACATCAAAGAATGAAAAAACCTTTGTTAAGCCCTAATATTGGCTCATTACCCCTTAATTGGGGCATATTACATTAGTAATGTTATTTTATTTATGTTAGATTTATTCCATTAGTTGTAATTATACCTCCTATTCTCCTATATATACCAAGGAGACATTTTGATTTGGAATCATCTTATACTTGAACATTTATGTGGGGTAAACAAAGGTTTCCCCCTTGAAGAGGCTTATTATATGAAATTCTCTCTTTTTCAAGGCATTGAGTACTTATTCTAAGGTTTTTCTATGCTATATTGATATTTGGTTCTTAAAAACCTTCCATACAACAAAACACAATTGCAGGACAAGTCCCTATTGGGGGGGAAATCCTCCATTAGTGGACAAATCCCGATTGGGGGAAACCCTCGTTCAGTGGACAAATACCGACTGGGGGGAAACCCCCATTATTGATAAAACTCCTAGTTGTTACCCAACCTATGGCAGGGGGATAATTTCAAAATTATTTTTCTGGAAACCCGCAATAGTCTTGGGGAGGACCTTTTAATCAACCATATCAAGGAGGATCTTCAAATGCCAACCCACAAGGAGGATCCCTAAATCCAAATCCTTATGGATTGTATTATGGGCAACCCTTCCCAGGTGTCTCAAATCCCATTTGGGCTCCTCAAGGCCAATCATCCTTTCCTCCACATGGTCACATCAATTACCCTCCTCAAAATCAACCTGGGTACCCTCCTTAGGGACAACCTGGTTACCCTCCTCAGGGGAAATCAGGTTACCGCCTCAAGTTCAATATGACTATCCTCCCTTGGAATACACTGGTTATCCTCCCTAGATCCAAATGGGTTTTCCTTCCCCTTTTGTGCAAATTCCTCAACAAATGAATACTACTTTTGTTATTCAAAATCAACAACAACAACATATGGGAGGACCTATTGTATACAACTATCAACTACAACTAGTTTAGAGTCCTATTGGTGTTCTTATGACTCGCTAGCATCATCCTCAAGCTAATTGATAATTACCTTTCTTATCTACTTTATATCTACTGGATCTATCAAGACTAACAGACGATCCCATATTACACTCCCCTTTTTGGTCAGTCATTCCAGCCAAATTACCTTCTGATATTCTAAAATTTGAAGGTAAAACTAGAGAAGACCCTAATAACCACGTCATGACATGTCATTTGTCTTTTTCATCAAACTCACTAATGGATGATTCTATTTGTTTACGTCTTTTCCAGTGTACTCTTACGGGTTCAACGAAAAAATGGTACATTGAGTTACAATGTGAAACTTTTCAAGATTTCAATTCACTTACCATGTCTTTCCTCACCCATTTCCAATTATCCATTAGATACGAAACCAACACAAAAATCTTGACCTCCCTTCATTATACTAACTTCGTACATACTTATGATCATATTCACGAATGGATATGATGACGATGGTTGATCAAAGCCACCATTCCCAACCATTTTTTGGTTGAATGGTTCACAAAATATCTATTACCTCCTATTTCTCGCGATGTAGCCATAGGTGGTGTATATAGATTTTAAGCTTGTACAATATTTACTAAAAATAGATTTTCAGTAAAAGAACAGAAAAGATACAATGGAAAATACAAACATTACACAAATATTTTTCCCCTGGAAACCCAAACCAGGAAAACCAACATATTCTATATTCATTCATTATGATACATTGTTTACAATACAATATACATATAGGAGCCAGCGGCATACAAAAACCCTAACCCAATGACCTGGATTAGTCAACAACCCTAATTCCTTAATTGGAAATATAAAACCATTGACAAAAACCATGTGCCAAAAAACTACCCAACAATGGACACACAAATTGAGGCAACATGAAAAATGAGGAAAAAATGTCACATTTCCCAAGGTTTTTTTCTTTTCTTTTCTTTGCATACTCATGCAAACAATATAACACATACCCAACACTATCCCACTTGTTGTTTTCTTTGCATACAGGGGCTTAAAGGGTTACATAGTCAACAATCCAAGGCAACAATGCCCATGGATCGTCTATACCAAGAGAACTTCTTAATGCTCACAGATTGTGTTAATGAATTTGCAACATTCTTCAAAGTGCCCACCTTCATCAATAACACTTTATTTTCTTCAAACATGTCTCTTACAAAGTGATATTAAATATCAATATTCTTTGTCTTTGAATGATAAGCTAGGTTCTTCGCTATAAAAATTTCACTCTGACTGTCATAATCTATCCTTACTTGCATGAGTGGCTTCCATGTATTCAACTTTTTTGGTCCAATGCTCCTTCCCTGGTTTTGACATATACCTGCTCAAAACTCCCACTGTATGTGCAATGTACGGTCTAGTATAAACCATTTCATACATCAAACTTCCAACTGCACTCACATATGGAACATGAGACATGTTCTCCTCCTCTTCCTGTGTCTTGGGACATTGATCCACAGATAACTTTAGACCTACAGGAATAGGAACCTTTACCAGTTTACATTCCTGCATATTAAACCTCTGCAATATTGTCTCGACATATTTTCTCTAATATAACCATATTTTCCTCTTTTTCTGATCTCTTTTAATTTCCATGCCCAAAACTAAATTTGAAGCACCGATATCCCTCATGTCAAATTTAGATGACAACTGAGTTTTCACATCTTGGATAATCTCCCTTTTGTTTCCTATCAACAACATATCATCCACATACAAGACCAAATAAATCAAATTATAACCAATTAATTTAAAATACACACAATGATCCTCTTTGCTTCTTGTGATGTCAAGTCCCAACATATAAGTATCAATTTTTTGATACCACATCCTTGGTGATTTTTTTAAACCATACAAGGAATTTTTCATCTTGCATATCAGCTCCTTCTTTTCCTTTAGAACAAATCCTTCTGGATGCTTCATATAGATTTATTCTTTTAGACCCCCATGTAGTAATGTTGTATTCACATCCATATGTTATACTTCAAAATCAAATGCAACAACAACATATAACATAAATATTATAGAAGTTAACTTGGCAACATGAGAAAAAATCTCACCAAAATCAATTCCCTCAACCTAGGAATAACCCTTTGCCACTAATCAAGATTTGTATTTCTCCACTTTTCCTTCTTCATTCATCTTCCTTTTAAATACCCATTTGATGCCAATGGGATTTTTTCTAGTCGGCAACTGCAATAGATCCTGAGCCTCATTCTTTTCCAAGGCTACCATTTCTTCATCCATGGCCTTTTTCCAGAGCTTTCCATCCTCAATCCATTGCCTTCTTGAAAATTCTAGGATCATCATCAGTAATAGACGCAGAAAAATTTGAATGGAAATTAGATGGAGTATACATTTCCTATAGCCTTCTTTCTTGAACCGATCTCCTCAATATTGGAGTATGAGGATATTCTTCTTTTGATTCATGTTCTTCTGTAGAGTCTAATTCATCATCCTTTAAATCAAACTCTATTTTATCAGGTTCCTCCTTACTTGGTAGGGTGTATTGTTTAAAATCATCCTTCATTTCTCTAAATACCACATCTCGGCTATACACCAACTTCTTAGTTTCTAGGTTCCAAATATTATAACCTTTGAGACCCTATTTATACCCAATAAAGATACACTTTTCAACCTTCTTATCTATCTTACTCGTGTTTTCCTTTGGAACATGAACATATGCCTCACAACCAAATACCTTGAGATGTGTGAGATAAGGTTTCTTACCAGTCCATACTTCTTGTGGAGTCTTGTCATCCAGCGCTGATGCAGGTGATGTGTTGACCAGGTAACATGCAGTACCCATTGCCTCTGCCCAAAATTATTGCCCTAACCCGACACCACTGAGCATGCACCTTTCTTTTTCCATCAACATCCTATTCATCCTTTCTGCAACTCCATTCTACTGAGGTGTATATGGAGTATTCTTCTGCCTTGATATACCACACTTCTTACAGAATTCTTCAAATTCATTCCCACAGAACTCTCCACCATTATCTATCCTCAACACCTTAATTCTTTTCTCTGTTTGATTCTCAAAAAGATCCTTAAAATATTTAAACTTTTCAAAGAATTCATATTTCTTCCTGATCCAAGTATTCCTCAAGAATTCATCTATAAATGAGACATAGGACATAGATTTTCCCAATTATAGGACCAACACAGGTCCAAAAACATCACTATGAATTAGCTGTAAAATCCGTTCTTCCCTCGTTGCACTAGAGGGGAATCTTACCCGATTTTTCTTCCCATATACACAATGTTCACATAAATCAAAATCTAGAGAGAAGTTAGACATACCTTCAACCATACCTTTACCGTGTAGTAGTCAAAGACCCTTCTCTCCATTATTCCTCGGTATTTGATGCCACATCATAACCTTTTCTCTAGAGACTGTAGGAGTTCTTTCTTCTTCAACTCCAATATTAGGAACAATGGAATTATTAAACCCATCACTAATAGTTCTTCCTTGCAGCTTATATAGAGTTCCAAACCAAACTCCCTTCAATAACACCATTTCTCCTCGAACCATCCTGTAGGTTTCCTTCTCAAATATTGTTTTTACCCCTCCATCATCCATTTTTCTTACAAAAATAAAATTTATGGCCAATCCTGGGATGTGAAGAACATCAGGTAGTGTTCTAATCCTTCCATCTATGATCCTCAACTTGAATTTTCCTCAACCTATGATTTTGGTTTTCGAGTCATCACTTACGGAAACATTACCTCCATCATACCTTTCATATTGACAGAACCACTCCCTGTGGGGATTCATATGAAAGGATGCACCTAAGTCAACCATCCATTCCTCATGATCTGCATGTGTTCTTGAAGAATCAAAGTACACATCCCCTACTTCTTCCATGGAGGTATTTTCTTATGTAGAAGGAGATTATTCAGATCCCTTCTTTTTCTCATCTTTGGATCTACATTGCTTCTTGTAGTGCCCTTCTTTTCCACATCTCCAACATACCTTTACAAAATTTCTGAGAGATTTAGATCTATCCTTAGACTTATATCTCCCACTTGAGAACTTAGATATATTTCTTTCCTGGGAGCTTCCTCTTCCAAATAATGCATCTATGCTCTATCCTTCCATATTCTTCCATCTCATCTCCTCTGACAAAAAGGATGAGACCACTTCATCAAAATTCAAGGAAGTTGTATTACTACCTATATCCACAACCAGGATATCCCACAAGTCTGGTAAAGAACACGGTAAACTGATACACTTATCTTCATCTGAAATTTTAATCTCAATAGATACTAACTGACTTACCATAGTATTGAAGGCGTTCAAATGCTCTACAACTGAGTCTCCATCTCTCATCGTCAAGAATATTTTATTTACTACAACTTATTTCTCAGGAATATTTTATTTACTAGGGACTTAGACTCATACAACTTCCCTAACTTATCCCATAAATCCTTGGTTGTAGCTTCCTCTGCCACATTCAGTAATATTGAATCTGAGAGACACAGTCAGATTGTGCTCTTCGCTTTCCGATCCAAAATTTTCCAGTCATTTGTTTAAGTTCCTATAGGTGTAGTACCTAGATATACCATGATCAATGGATATCTGTCCACCAATAGATATTCCATCTTGATCTTCCATGACTCAAAACTTTTCCCATTAAACTTCTCGATATCCATTTTCAAATTTCTCACCATTTCTTTTCACCTGAAAAACCAATACCATAGATTTCCCACTATAACAAGGCTTATCAAAGTCTCGAGCCAAACCCTTAACCACAAAGGCATCCCCCTGAATCCAACAAATATCTTATACCAAATGTAGATTTTAACCTTGTACAATATTTATTGCAAACATATTTTCAGTAAAAGAACATAAAATATACAATGTCAAATACAAACATTACACAGATATGTTTCCCCTGGAAACCCAAAATGGGAAAACCAACATATTATATACTCATTCATTGTGATACATTGTTTACAATAAAATATACATATTGGAGCCAAAGACATCCAAAAACCCTAACCCAATGACCTAGATTAGTCAACAACCCTAATTCTTTAACTGGAAATAGAAAACCATAAAAAAAAAACATGTGTCGAAAAAACTCCCAACAATGGACACAAAAATCGAGGCAACACAAAAAACGAGGAAAAAATGCGACACATTTCCTGAGAAAAAAAAAATTTCTCAGGGGCATTGCCCCCCAACCCCCCTGCATGCTCAGCACAACGTGGAAACTACTACTTGTTCAAAGAATATAACACATACCCACAGTGTAGTCACAAAAGAGGAAGCCATTGCTCGTGCCCAGTATTTGGATATGTTGTATTCCCAATATGGTACTTTGTATGAATTTATCCCAAACTCTCTCTGCACATCAACTGATCCATTGAAACCATCCTCTACTACTCATTTGGATGGAATTATCAGTTCCATAAAAACCCAACCTATCTCACAATCTACTAGCACAACCAATCATTCAATAATTTCCTTGATTGCAGTGTATAATCAACTCTCATCAAATTACACCCCTACTAAAGTATCTGAAGTGAATGAAGTTCAATCTAATTCACCACCACAATAGTGGGGGGGAATACAAATAAGAATAAACTCAAGAAAAATAATAATCAAACTGAAAATACCAAAACACAAGCACAACCACCTGCTACGTAAAAACAACCACAACGTAAACCAAAATTTCCATGTCTCGTATGTGTTGAATATCATTACACACGAGACTGTCCCTACCAAGAAGAAGTTGCTAAATTATTTAAAGAAAATTATCAACCCGTTTTCCTGACACATCCTTTTCGACAACAATAGTCATTGGTTGCAAAAACTCTTATACCACCGCAAGAAGGAAACCCAGGTCATCTTCCTAACAACGATGCTTCATTGAGTGCACACATTTATATGTTTAATGGTGTAGATTTGACCACTGAAACTATGAAATATTACACACCCCCAGGTAAACCCGGTAAGGAAAACGTAACTAATGGAACTACAACTGATCCACCTTCCACTTCAGTTACCCCTCGGTTTGTACCTCTCTAGATTAAGAAACTAAATTTTTAATCCATCTTATGTCCACCCAAGAGTACAATTAGAAAGTCAACCTTTAATCCTAACTCTTGTGTTGCCCAAAACTACAACATTGTTGAATATTTTGCCCAAGAACCTTGTGCGATGTCGGCTCTCGAATTTCTACAACACTTCCCTAGTTAATTTAGGAATCTCTTGGCAGCCATCGAAGCTATAGATTCTAAGTCATCAAATGCTATCACATTTAATCTGGATAATTTTAAATCACGAATCTCTCACCAACTTGCATTCCAAATTGACATTGTTTTCCATAATAAACATATTCATTGCATGATATTGGATGAGGGCGCCTCAACATGTGTCATATCCCTAGCTTGTTGGAAAGGCCTTAAATCAATTGTTCTTAATCAATCTCCAACCATCTTAAAAACATTTGATGGAAGAGGTTTTTGACCTCATGGATTGTTACAATCCTTATCCCTTCAACTCAGGGGGGAATATGTTTATGTAGATGTAGAATTAGTCTACGCTCCTCTCGATTATAAATTATTGCTAGGAAGAAGTTTGTTTTATGCCATGACTATTGTAGCTTTGTCATTTTTTTGTTGTTGCTAGTTTCCTCATCAAGGAAAAATAATGACCATTGATCAATTAGATTACTGCACCCTTGATGATCGCACTCAAACAACCAACAATATTCCATTTTTGGTGGATTCAAAGATTACTTATGAAAGTGTAGGGGTAGGTTTACTGAAATATTCTTCTCTCATAGGAATTTTCCCCACACATTTTTCTACAACTACTCAACATATCAAAATGGTTAATATGATTTCGAATATGGTACATCAGTTCCTTGAATCATCTGATCCATGGATCGTACCTAGTACCTTAGAATTCGATTCAGACACTATGCCACTTAGTTTTGTAGAGGCTGAGTACGGTGCCATTCAATCTTCCTCTCCTTCACCTGATGACCAACATCTGTTGGCGTCTAATTCCTATTCATTACCATCAAGGTTAGATTCCCTATCCTCGACTTTCAATTACATCCTACATATTTTTCCATCCGATGAATCCATTATGGAAATGCTTAGTATTGAGGTGGTACCATGGGATGATAACCACCATCGTTCATCCTTTCTTCCTAGTTTGGATGAAATTGAGAAATATATTTTATATATATTTCCCACTAATATTCTCGATGTTCCCCAATATCCGATACTCACTCAGGATACAATCTCCGAGGAGAATTTGGGAAACATATTTCAAACAATCAGGGTTGACATATCCACAACATAAGGTACTATGGAAAACATACAACCTGGTGCAAATTGTTCAACTTAAAAGATTGAAACTTAAACCACCTTGTTTAAATAATTTTGTGACATCTTTGCATGGAGCTATGAACAAACCTTCCAGGGATCTATTCTTCGATCATTGTGCATGAAATCAAAAATTACCTTGGATTCAAACTTGTAAGACAAAAACTTTTCCCAGTTCATCCCAAGAAAACTGCAACAATGAAGGAAGAAGTAGAAAAGTTACTAAAATCTGGTTTTATTTATCTCGTGCCTCTGATCAAATCAATTTCAAACATCATTTCGGTCGCCAAGAAATAAGGGAAAAATTGTGTTTTTGTCAACTATAGGGATCTAAATAAGGCCTGTCGAAAGGAAAATTGCCCTATGCCCTTTATCGACCAAATTATTAATGATTGCACTGGGAGTGTCATTTTCTCTTTTATGGATGGATTCTCTAGCTATAATCAGATCGATATTTTACCCGTTGATCAACACAAAAAATACTTCATCTACTGATCTAAAAATATGGGGCTGACTTGTTTTTCTATACAAGCACCCTCTACTCTATTAAAATAAATTTCAGAACCTTGCTCAATGTCTTAGTTGTGCAAGAGGATTTATGTGTCAAGTTTAGGATCCTTTTAGATGTTTATGTTTGAGGTTCTTTAAAGGTTGAATATGTTATTTAAAGAATACAACAACAAAACATAACATGCATCAAACAATAACCAACAACTCACAACAATAACAACATGATAAAGGAGTTCACCCCCAACTGGGCTACATCTCCTTGAGCCTCCATCAATGGACTAGGCTCTATGGGATTAGTTTTTCTAAAATTCTTTTACAAGATTCTTCTCAACTCCAATGGATTTACTAACTATACCATTAGGTCCTGAATACATAAAAACCCCAAAAATGACTATTAGATCTCTGAAAACAACCCATGGCTCATCCAGGCATGACCTCTTCTACTGGTGGCCTTGAGCTTCCTTGAGATTCCCTATAGAACAAACACCTGCAAAATTCCTCAAATGCCTCTAAAACGTGTTCCAATGAGTTAAGAGCATATCAATTAGTCAAAAATGACTATTCAGTCACTGAAAAGGGACTTTGGCTCCCCTGGGCATGGCCTCCTTCAATGGTGGCCCGAATCTCCCTGGAGCTCTCTGAAACTTCCTTGTAGAAAATCCTACAATAGAAGTCTCCAAATGACTTTGAAAACTATACCAATGGATTCATAAGATCCAAAAACCCCTAGCTAGGATTTTTCGGCACCTCATTTGGCCAAAAAATGAAGAAGTTAGGCTTCCTGCCATTTTTCTCCTTCAAGCTTGTTGTCTTTGGTTCACCAATTCACACCTCTTGTGTGAGTAACCTGGATTTTGGGCGTTTCCCATGCCTAAACCCATCACACACATGAATTTCCAAAAAACACGCCAAATTGTCACACCGTTAGCGAAATTAGGGTCTCAAAGGGCGAAGGTGTTCGGTTCATGGGGGCCATATGGCCATGTCCCAACGCGATTTTAGGCCCTCATTGCAAGATTGGATGAGGGAATTACAAGTGTCGGGCACATAAATCACTGACTGTTGGAAAATTTCCATGCACTCTATGGGTGGTCGTATGGGAGGCTTAGCGACCGGGGGCTGGGGCTAAGCCCCAACTTGGACCCCACGCTATATATAACACATTGCAAGTTTAAATATATATAAAAACATATATATGTTAAGAAATTTCATGTGGCACACCAGTTGGGCGGCCTTTTCCAAAGCATTTGTGATATGCATGGAGGTCTGGGGTTAAATCCCCTCGGACTCCACTATACTTTTAAATAAACAAACCAAATCACTATGCCACGTGGCAGCCCACGCCTGTGCCACGTGGCACCATACCATTTGCCACAATGATGCCACATGTTATAAATATGTTCACCCACATGTCCTGCCAACTGTCTTCCAACTCAGCATCTGCCACATCAACAGCATGCCACGTCCATTGTACGACCCTGCCACGTCAACTGTATGGACTGTACAATCAACAATTGTTTTTGCATGTTTGGCAAATCAAACAGAACATGATATATCACTCATCTAATGTCCGTTTGAACCCATTCAAAGGGCATTTGGTTGATGACAACGAGGCCTACGTACCTATCCATTTTTAAGTGATTTCGAACACTTTTATTTTTGGGCTAAATTTTGACCCTTGGTCCAGATCAAGGATTGTTTTAAGGATGGAAATTTTCTTTAAAATGTAGAAACGTTGGCAAATCTTACTAATCCTTCATATTCCAACTATAAATGTTTGGTGATATTTTGTAAAAATATTCAAATTTCTAAGGATTTTATATAGTTTTTATAAAATTTTGGCGATTTTTAAGGTAAAATAATTTATCCTATAGAATTTAGGGGAATAATTTTTAAAATAGTGAATCTCGTTTTTGGAAAAACCATGGAAAATTAGCCCATGAGAGAAATTTATCCCCTAAAATCATCCATGGTCCAGATTCTGATCATCTACCCATGGGGGAATTTCACCTATCGAAAATTACCTTTTGTCCTTAAAAATGTTGGAGCAGTGTTTCAGAGAGCTATGTCGTATGCTTTCCAAGACATCAAATATATTTTTGAACCTTATCTCGATGACTTTCCAGCTCACTTGGATCATCGATGGGATCATATTGGTCATCTAAGATCAATATTTCTTAGATATAGGTATTACAAGATACATTTGAACACACATAAATGCATTTTTGTTGTTGAATCAAGGAGACTCCTTGGCTTCATAGTGTCCAAAGATGGGATTAGGGTGGATTCATTAAAATTCAAAGATATTCTCACTTTACCTCCTCCCAACAATCTTACCCAAGTACAAAGTTTGCAAGGGAAGGAAAAAATTCTCTATCGTTTTATATCAAATTATGCAAAAATTACTAAAGGATTCATCATATTGTTGTAGAAGGATGCCCCTTTTATCTAGCTTGCAACTTCTCAACACTCATTTGATGATCTCAAGCATGATTTAACGAATACACTGTTGTTGCATCCCCCCAACTATGTGAAAGACTACATCCTTTATTTGGTTGCCTCTGCTACCACTATTTCCATGGTGTTAGTACAAGAGGACGATGATGATGCCGAACATGTGATATACTATTTAAGTTAGATCCTTTTAGGTCCTAAACTCCATTATTCACATGTTGGAAAGTTGGATTTGGTGGCAGTCATTGTTGTCCAAAGGTTTCGCTACTATATTCAGCTTCACACTACCACGGTCATTGTTGAATTGAACCCCATGTATCACATATTGATTCGTCAAGTAATTGGGGGGAAATATTTCAAATGGATCATCATTATCCAAGAATTTGATCTTGAGTTTTCCAAATCCAAAGGTAACAAATTGTCGGTTTTTGTGGAATTAATTTGCAATCTTCCCCATACTGATGATAATACTGAGCCCAATGATTCCCTTTCCGATGAGTCATTGTTCCTCATTAGTACATCTGATCCATGGTATGTAGAAATTCTTTTGTATCTCCAAACCCAAAACTTCCATCCATGCATTTCACATGATGAACTACGTTAGATTAGACACCATTCAAAGTACTACCTTATCATTGGTGACACTTTGTATCACCTCGGTATTGATATTGTTCTACAAAGTTTCTTAACCCATGCATAGGTTGAGTGAGTTTTAAATGACTATCACCTTGGATTTTGTGACGATCATCTTTCTGGGATGGCCAAAACCCAAAAAATATTACGTGTCAGTTATTTTTGGCCTTCCATATTCAAAGACTACATTGAGGCCATTAAAAAATGCCTACCCTTTTAGATATTTCAGAAGAAATCTTGTACCCACCTATCTCCACTCCATCCAATTGTTTCCATTGACCCCTTTGTAAAATGGGGTATTGATTTCATGCAATGTAAACCTACCTCAGATGGGGGGCATGGTTATATTATTGTCGTAGTCTAAATGGGCTAAGGCTATGCCTACATTTCTTAACGATGGTCGAACTGCAATACTTTTCATGTTCAATTACATCATCGCTCATTTCAGAGTCCCACAAGCTATTGTAACTGATCATGGATCCCATTTCAAAAACCAGATAATGGGTGAATTTCACACCAAGTTGGGTTTTCATCATGAAAATTCACCTCATTACTATCCTCATGCAAATGGACAAGTTGAATCCATTAACAAAGTTATGAATACCATGCTTCAATGTGTGGTAGGAGTGAACAAAACTTCTTGGCATTTACAACTCTTCTCCGCACTCTAGGCTTATCGGACTTCAGTTAAAACTGCCACTAGATTTACACCTTTCTAGTTGGTATATGGGTTGGAAGTGGTGTTTTCAAATGAATGTAATATTCCATCCTTGATATTGACTGTAGAACCCGTACCCCATACTTATTTCAAAGAATAATGATTTTTATATCTAACGAAGTTGGACGAAACCTGTCATGATGCTTCTCTCATCAACAAGACATATAAAAAAAAATCAAGACTCAATACGATAAGTCTGTTCAACCTTGCACTTTTGCAAAATGAGATCTGGTCCTGGTATATGACTAAGATCATGAAAAAATTGGTGCAGGTAATTCATAACCTATGTGGCATGGGCATTGTTGGAACAGGTGTAGACCCAGGGTTGAACGATCCAACAATGCACCAACAAAACCCTAACTAGCAGCCCTTTTAGCAACACTTGCAAAGTAGATGAAGTCTCACCCAAGGTAGAGGTAGGGGTGGTTGCAAGACTCAGGTGTCTGCAACCTTAGCTGGGACACAAATCTGTGATTGTACTACTTAATAAAGAAATTAGTAACATCGGTTCCTCAATATGCAATCAATATCCACTTCGTTGATAAAACAGAGCTTCGCAACATTCACACTAATCTAATGTATTTAATCACTTAACATAGGTAAATATATCAGATCTAACATATCAAGCACTAAACATATTCATACAGTTCAGATCTAACATTCTCACATATCATTATCACTAATCATAAGTAGATTTATCTAATCATCTCAAAGAACTTAGAAAATAACATATAAATGCATCTGAACATCACATAGAGAAGAGTAACCCAGTATTTACGTGGTTCACTGTAATGTCCCCCACCTCTTAGAGAGGTGAGGAGGAGACTCAGTGGCCTCGGCACCCCCACTAGGTCATAGTCTCACACTGAAGGGGGGGAAGTCAAGAAGTTAAAAGTTATATTTTTAAGTTGACTTAAGGAAGGGAAAGGATAAAGGAGTAATAGATAACTCAACAGAAGAATAGAAGATTAACCCTGGGAGTTAACCTAACTGAACAGAGAATTAGAAGGAAAAGTATAAGTAAGAGGCTGGGGTGCACCTATTATTCATTCTGGTTTT
>JZKD02S1649741.1:28639-39083 GCA_000966675.3 Picea glauca
CGATCATCATGAACATAACTTCATAGCTTTTGAATCCTAATTTGATTGGACTCTTGGGATGGACAACTCATGAAAGTCAAGAGACTACAGAATGGTTGACTCAGGATGGATAAAACTTCCCTTGGAAAAAATCATGAAAAATAATGAGACTTGGGCAGTGTAATATTGACATAAGTCTGTGATAGAGGAGGCACCAAAAAATCTCCATATGTTTGGAAGAGTAACCAAATGGAGGAGGAAACAACTCTATGTAGCGATAACAACTTCCTAAGGTCATACTACATCCCAATTATTGGAGAACAAATGAGAGAATGTTCTTTGTCCAAGGGAAACTATCTTGCTGCCGAAGAAAGAGAATGTATATCTCGTCCCCTCTTTTTGGAATATTTTAATTTTTTGTCTTTTTCAAATTTTTAATGAGCTTGAAAAAGAATAAAAGAATGCTACATTATAATGGAGGAATGAGTGTCAAGGGAAAGAGAACTAGTTCCAAGTGCAGGGAACATATTGATGATCAATGCAAGGAGACATGTGCAGGATAAGGACACTCGAGAAAATTCTTGATTGGGTCAAGGTGTTCGATCACAAGGGAAAAAGTGTTGCAAGGCTTGCATTTAAGTAATGCCTTGAAGGTTCAGTTGATAGCAACATGGAGCCATCAATAGGCCAAAGATGTAAGGCTAGTCCAGTTGGTTAAAAAAAGGGTTTAACTTATACCGAAAGGATCTCTATTCAAAACCATTTTAACGAGTGTGATTGAGACGAGATCACTTAGATATCTTTTCAAATTTAAGGAGTCTAAAAATATCTTAACTATGGACTCACAACCTTTTTCTAAGTTTAGTCTCCTTAGCCCGAAAAAGTATAAAATATAACTTAGGAGAACTATCCCGACGAGACAAGTCTTATGAGGCGTACCTTTTTCCTAGATAATCTATTCGTCAGGAAAAGGGTTAAAATTGTGCCAAATAGATGTTATTTTTGGACCAATTAATGAGTGTGAAAGTAAAAAGGTCGCTCAAATATATTTTCATATTTAGGGAGTCTGAAAAGAGCTTAACTATGGACTCCTAGGGGGTTCGTTTTTCATAAGTAATCTCCAAGGCTCAAAAAACAGATAAACAAAAACCGAGAATGTTCTTTTTTCAAAAATTTAGTCCCTCGGGCTCGAAAAAGGGTTAAACTTACGCGTGAGAATACTCTCCTAGCGAACCGAAGCTCCTAGGGAATACCTTTATTCTTAAATTAATCATCCAAAAAAACCAAGGGTTAAACTTTGTCTGTGACAGATGTGCCTTCAAATTTGAGTTTGGTGAGCGTGAAGGGAAACAAGATCGCTCGACAATGTTTTCATTTTTAGAAAGTTTCAAAAGGGATGAAAGAAGACTCCAGGGGGGATTCTTTTCCCAAATAGTCTAGACGAGACTGAAAATAATAAATAATCTCTCGTTGGATTTCTTTCAAAGTTTAAACAAGCTTGAAAGACAACAAACTATGCTCATAGAGAGTCTCTTGAGTATAGGCCATAAAACAATGAATAAGAATGAGTCTTCGACACATAGTCATGGTGGGACTAAAAGGACTCCTGTGCCTGTGAATTACTTCGGCATGGGAACCTAATGGAAAACAAGGCTCTAACTAGGATGTGCATGGAAGGAAGGCTCTACCAGATAACGTACGCCACACTTATCATGAAGGAGGGTTAGTGTCGCAATTTAGTGGTGTTGATCCTAAGTCCAAATGAACAAGGAAACGAATAATGCAAAAAATGTAAGTAGGGAAAAACCTAACCTATATGCTAGTTTCGAGTTCAATACATGTCAGAACAGAATGATACGATGAACAAATGTCAAATAAAAAATTCTCCAAGATCCTGCATATAAGGCCAATAACACTCATTAAGAAGTTAATAAATCCAATAAAGATAGAAACTTCAGAAAATAAGAGGTTCTACTGAATACAAAACTTTAAAACAATAAACATGGATTGTACAATATAGTACAAAGCACTGCACAACCTTACAAATCATGCATATTACTAGTTTAGGTAGAGCTCGTTGCTAGGCTATAACCAAGAGTCTCTTCGATAGTCAACCTAGAAAGTCTCCCAAAAGGGAAGAAAAGAAAAACCACGGTGTAAATCTTCCCATGGTATAGAAACCTTAGTCATGGATTCAAGGATATTCTTATTCGAAGGAAATTTGAAATCCAAGAAATCATGTGAACGAGGAGGGTCTAAAGTCCCAAAGGGAGAAGGAAATTGATCATATTCCATATGACGATGGAGGTTTTGGTTAGGAATGGGAGAGTGTATCAATGAAGAATCATAATCACAAGGTCTTGAATATCTACAAACAGTGATATCAGACTCAAAAGAAGACTCAAGATGACTCGGACCAAAAGGGGGAAGCAAGGGCTCCCATGCCCCCGTTGGATAACAAAACTGATCAATTTTTGATACCATGTCTTGAGAAGACAAACATGATTTCATAGGTTCCTTCTCAAAATAAATTTAACATCGAGGATAAGACACCACATAATTAATCTATGGTAGGATAGAGTCTACACAAACACTAGTAACATATAAAGGGGTAGCCTGAACTAACACTAAATTAGGATGGTGATTATCATATGCCAATTGGTTTATAGTGACAATTCTTCCATTATGATGGAAATGAATCACCCAAAAAAGCATAGACACCACAACTTTCATAGCGTATACATAATCACACCCGAGAAGCATATTGAAATCTAACAGGCCTTTCACCACTATAACATCAACAAGGACAATATTCCCACCTAACGAGCTAGGAAACTAAGGAAGATTACCCAAATACTCACTAGGACATCTATCAAAATCCAACAACTCATGTGAATTAGACACAAGCTCAGGAGAACCCAAAGCTTTCCAAGTCAAGGATGATAAAATACTTGCAGAGGCTCCTTCATCTACAATACATCGGTAGATGTTTTTTGAATTAAATTCAACCTTTATTTGAAAGGGTGTATAAGAAGGAATAAAAGGCTCAACAAGGTCATTCCAATCACAGGAAACCATCCTATGACTTGGAGGGGGCATGCTTGAAGTGAATAGAATTCCCCTTTGTTCTGAAAGTACTAAACTAGAAATGTTAAAAACATAGTCGGTAGACACATCACTCCCCAAGTGAAGAGTGGGATCAGCCAAAGATTTCATTAACATGACCACTTTGGTAGACTTGACACTCTCCAAGAGAAGAGTGGGATCAACCGAATATTGCATCGACATGACCACTTCCTCAACCACTGGTTGAATAGGCTGTGAGACAACATGATCTGAAGGAACATCACCCCCAAAAAGAGGAGTGGTATCGGCCAAATTTTTCATCGACACAACCACTTCCTCAACCATTGGCTGAGTAGTTTGTGAGGAAACCTTAGAAGACTCAAAATCAGAATATCTTGCATAAAGAAACCACAATATCCATTCCTCTAGAAGGCCAAAGCATAAATGAGTAAGGTGATCTACCTTGCAAAGATTACAAGGGAACTTAGGCTTACATCATATCCATCTAGGTTTCTCAACAACATCATTTCACCCAACATGAATAGCAGTGGTTGGTTGCACATCTCCAATATGGATTGCATAGGTTGGTGATTGGTCTATAACATGACTGACAGAGGATATAGACTTATCGCCAGTATGACTAGAAACGACTGGACTTTTTCCCTGGCATGACTTGTAGAGGCTGGGTGCTGGAATTCAACATGACTTGCAGAGGCTACATACCTATATCCAACATGACCCTTTGTTATCAGACTAATCAGTAGGTGTGGACACTAACTGATCTCTCTATATCCACCTAGATCTAGAACAAAACACACCAGAACATGACGCTTTCCTTAAGTTTTAGATATTGAATTTACTAACTAAAGAGGGATGAGTGACATACCATTTAAATGTCGCTTCCTCTCACCATCGCCATCCTAGCTCTGTTCCAATGCTCATACAATGATGAACCTACAAAAGAATGCAACCAACCAAAGTGATAGTTGTAGCATAAACTCAATATAAACCTATGTATGTGATCAAGGAATCATACAATAAAACACAACAAGCTTTATAGGAAGGAATCATATTAAATGTGAAAGAGAGATTACAACCATGGCCTTGATGTCGTAAGGTCCCTTCCAACTGTCCTTTTTTCCCCACACACTTTAACTCCAAGAATTCTGAGAGCACAGATCTGATAGTATTTACAATCTATCTTGACAAAGGAAAAACTCAAAAACACTCTAGCCAAGCTAATAATTCCAAGACAAATCCAAAAAGCTCCAAAGCTACAAGATAAATTTCTCCATGAGAGCTCCTCTCCTTTTATAAGTTGAAGAGGATAAGGTGAGGAGGTTAGGATGATCCCACTAAATCATGAAAGNCGATCATCATGAACATAACTTCATAGCTTTTGAATCCTAATTTGATTGGACTCTTGGGATGGACAACTCATGAAAGTCAAGAGACTACAGAATGGTTGACTCAGGATGGATAAAACTTCCCTTGGAAAAAATCATGAAAAATAATGAGACTTGGGCAGTGTAATATTGACATAAGTCTGTGATAGAGGAGGCACCAAAAAATCTCCATATGTTTGGAAGAGTAACCAAATGGAGGAGGAAACAACTCTATGTAGCGATAACAACTTCCTAAGGTCATACTACATCCCAATTATTGGAGAACAAATGAGAGAATGTTCTTTGTCCAAGGGAAACTATCTTGCTGCCGAAGAAAGAGAATGTATATCTCGTCCCCTCTTTTTGGAATATTTTAATTTTTTGTCTTTTTCAAATTTTTAATGAGCTTGAAAAAGAATAAAAGAATGCTACATTATAATGGAGGAATGAGTGTCAAGGGAAAGAGAACTAGTTCCAAGTGCAGGGAACATATTGATGATCAATGCAAGGAGACATGTGCAGGATAAGGACACTCGAGAAAATTCTTGATTGGGTCAAGGTGTTCGATCACAAGGGAAAAAGTGTTGCAAGGCTTGCATTTAAGTAATGCCTTGAAGGTTCAGTTGATAGCAACATGGAGCCATCAATAGGCCAAAGATGTAAGGCTAGTCCAGTTGGTTAAAAAAAGGGTTTAACTTATACCGAAAGGATCTCTATTCAAAACCATTTTAACGAGTGTGATTGAGACGAGATCACTTAGATATCTTTTCAAATTTAAGGAGTCTAAAAATATCTTAACTATGGACTCACAACCTTTTTCTAAGTTTAGTCTCCTTAGCCCGAAAAAGTATAAAATATAACTTAGGAGAACTATCCCGACGAGACAAGTCTTATGAGGCGTACCTTTTTCCTAGATAATCTATTCGTCAGGAAAAGGGTTAAAATTGTGCCAAATAGATGTTATTTTTGGACCAATTAATGAGTGTGAAAGTAAAAAGGTCGCTCAAATATATTTTCATATTTAGGGAGTCTGAAAAGAGCTTAACTATGGACTCCTAGGGGGTTCGTTTTTCATAAGTAATCTCCAAGGCTCAAAAAACAGATAAACAAAAACCGAGAATGTTCTTTTTTCAAAAATTTAGTCCCTCGGGCTCGAAAAAGGGTTAAACTTACGCGTGAGAATACTCTCCTAGCGAACCGAAGCTCCTAGGGAATACCTTTATTCTTAAATTAATCATCCAAAAAAACCAAGGGTTAAACTTTGTCTGTGACAGATGTGCCTTCAAATTTGAGTTTGGTGAGCGTGAAGGGAAACAAGATCGCTCGACAATGTTTTCATTTTTAGAAAGTTTCAAAAGGGATGAAAGAAGACTCCAGGGGGGATTCTTTTCCCAAATAGTCTAGACGAGACTGAAAATAATAAATAATCTCTCGTTGGATTTCTTTCAAAGTTTAAACAAGCTTGAAAGACAACAAACTATGCTCATAGAGAGTCTCTTGAGTATAGGCCATAAAACAATGAATAAGAATGAGTCTTCGACACATAGTCATGGTGGGACTAAAAGGACTCCTGTGCCTGTGAATTACTTCGGCATGGGAACCTAATGGAAAACAAGGCTCTAACTAGGATGTGCATGGAAGGAAGGCTCTACCAGATAACGTACGCCACACTTATCATGAAGGAGGGTTAGTGTCGCAATTTAGTGGTGTTGATCCTAAGTCCAAATGAACAAGGAAACGAATAATGCAAAAAATGTAAGTAGGGAAAAACCTAACCTATATGCTAGTTTCGAGTTCAATACATGTCAGAACAGAATGATACGATGAACAAATGTCAAATAAAAAATTCTCCAAGATCCTGCATATAAGGCCAATAACACTCATTAAGAAGTTAATAAATCCAATAAAGATAGAAACTTCAGAAAATAAGAGGTTCTACTGAATACAAAACTTTAAAACAATAAACATGGATTGTACAATATAGTACAAAGCACTGCACAACCTTACAAATCATGCATATTACTAGTTTAGGTAGAGCTCGTTGCTAGGCTATAACCAAGAGTCTCTTCGATAGTCAACCTAGAAAGTCTCCCAAAAGGGAAGAAAAGAAAAACCACGGTGTAAATCTTCCCATGGTATAGAAACCTTAGTCATGGATTCAAGGATATTCTTATTCGAAGGAAATTTGAAATCCAAGAAATCATGTGAACGAGGAGGGTCTAAAGTCCCAAAGGGAGAAGGAAATTGATCATATTCCATATGACAATGGAGGTTTTGGTTAGGAATGGAAGAGTGTATCAATGAAGAATCATAATCACAAGGTCTTGAATATCTACAAACAGTGATATCAGACTCAAAAGAAGACTCAATATCACTCGGACTAAAAGGGGGAAGCAAGGGCTCCCATGCCCCCGTTGGATAACAAAACTGATCAATTTTTGAGACCACGTATTGAGAACACAAACATGATTTCATAGGTTCCTGCTCAAAAGAAATTGAACATCGAGGATAAAACACCACATAATTAATCTATGGCAGGATAGAGTCTACACAAACACTAGTAACATATAAAGGGGTAGCCTGAACTAACACTAAATTAGGATGGTGATTATCATATGCCAATTGGTTTATAGTGACAATGCTTCCATTGTGATGGAAATGCATCACCCAAAAAAGAATAGACACCACAACTTTCATAGCATACACATAATCCCACCCGAGAAGCATATTGAAATCTAACTGGCCTTTCACCACTATAACATCAACAAGGACAATCTTCCCACCTAAGGAGCTAGGAAACTAAGGAAGATTACCCAAATACTCACTAGGATGTCTGTCAAAATCCAACAACTCATGTGAATTAGACACAAGCTCAGGAGAACCCAAATCTTTCCAAGTCAAGGATGATAAAATACTTGCAGAGGCTCCTTCATCTACAATACATCGGTATATATTTTTTGAATTAAATTCAACCTTTATTTGAAAGGGTGTATAAGAAGGAAGAAAAGGCTCGACAAGGTCATTCCAATCACAGCAAACCATCTTATGACTTGGAGGGGGCATGCTTGAAGTGAATAGAATTCCCCTTTGTTCTGAAAGTACTAAACTAGAAATGTTAAAAACATAGTCGATAGACACATCACTCCCCAAGTGAAGAGTGGGATCAACCAAAGATTTCATTAACATGACCACTTTGGTAGACTCGACACTCTCCAAGAGAAGAGTGGGATCAACCGAATATTGCATCGACATGACCACTTCCTCAACCACTGGTTGAATAGGCTGTGAGACAACATGATCTAAAGGAACATCACCCACAAAAAGAGGAGTGGTATCGGTCAAATTTTTCATCGACACAACCACTTCCTCAACCAATGGCTGAGTAGGTTGTGAGGAAACCTCAGAAGACTCAAAATTAGAATATATTGCATAAAGAAACCACAATATCCATTCCTCTAGAAGGCCAAAGCATAAATGAGTAAGGTGATCTATCTTGCAAAGATTACAAGGGAACTTAGGCTTACGTCATATCCATCTAGGTTTCTCAACAACATCATTTCACCCAACATGACTAGCAGTGGTTGGTTGCACATCTCCAATATGGATTGCATAGGTTGGTGATTGGTCTATAACATGATTGACAAAGGATATAGACTTATCGCCAATATGACTAGAAACGACTGGACTTTTTCCCCGGCATGACTTGTAGAGGTTGGGTGCTGGACTTCAACATGACTTGCAGAGGCTACAGACCTATCTCCAACATGACCCGTTGTTATCAGACTAATCGGTAGGTGTGGACACTAACTGATCTCTCTAGATCCACCTAGATCTAGAACAAAACACACCAGAACATGACGCTTTCCTTAAGTTTTAGATATTGAATTTACTAACTAAAGAGGGATGAGTGACATACCGTTTAAATGTCGCTTCCTCTTGCCATCGCCATTCTATCTCCATTCCAACGCTCATACAATGATGAACCTACAAAAGAATGCAACCAACCAAAGTGATAGTTGTAGCATAAACTCAATATAAACCTATGTATGTGATCAAGGAATCATACAATAAAACACAACAAGCTTTATAGGAAGGAATCATATTAAATGTGAAAGAGAGATTACAACCATGGCCTTGATGTCGTAAGGTCCCTTCCAACTGTCCTTTTTTCCCCACACACTTTAACTCCAAGAATTCTGAGAGCACAGATCTGATAGTATTTACAATCTATCTTGACAAAGGAAAAACTCAAAAACACTCTAGCCAAGCTAATAATTCCAAGACAAATCCAAAAAGCTCCAAAGCTACAAGATAAATTTCTCCATGAGAGCTCCTCTCCTTTTATAAGTTGAAGAGGATAAGGTGAGGAGGTTAGGATGATCCCACTAAATCATGAAAGNAGGCATTTCTGTGTATGACCAGGCAAAAATATCCCTATATTCCTGGAAGAGGGCTTTATATGCACTGATTTCCTGAGGAGTGCAAGCAGCTCCAATGGTGATTTATTCGATGATGCCATTTTTGATGGAAATGTTGATCTTAATGGTGGGGGAAATGTTGGCCATGTTGCCTTCTTCAAAAGAATCAGGGGCAGAAATGGGATTTTTGAACCAGTCGATAGGCCCTGATGGGATAAAATCCTTGGTTTCGACCGCGTAAATGGGGTGTTCGTTAGGAGGCGCGGAGGCTTCCTATGGAAGGAAGAGTCCGTGGTGGTGTAGCGCATCCCAGGGAGAGTCTAGGTGATTTAACTCTTCGAGTATTTCCTCGACGCATTGGAAGCACCGGGAATACAAGGGGTCATGAGGAGTGATCTCAGTGATAGTGGTCGTGTGGTTGCCCCCTGGTGAGGAAGAAGCGAGGGGAATAATGTTAGGATATGGTGAGGGTTCACTCGACATAAACCATATATTGAAGTACTAAGGGGTAGTCATGGTGGTTGGGTGTAAAATGTTTATAGGGGAATGAGCGGGAGAGTTGGGGGGGTTGGGGGGTGAATCCTCATATACGTCATCTAAGAACCATGGAGGCATTGGGAGGGCCTCAGGTTTGGGAGAAATGACATGAAAATATGCTAGTGATGAGGTAATGTCAATTATCATCTCTACGGGCCATTGAAGCAGGGTCAATTGGTGTTGCTTGTATTCAAGGATCATAGGACACTGGTATGTAAAATGAGCTAATGAATCACGGAGAGAGAAAGGGTGTCTCATACGTTCATTGACTGAAGTGGTGACATACCAGATGTCATTGATATTGGTGGAGGAGGACATAACAGGACTGGGGTTGCTTTGGAAGGTCTGGCGTACTATGGCTAATGTCTGCCAAAAGTGTGGCAGTGCTGGGAAATGGTGGGTATAATGGTCATATTCTGAACATATAGCACAAGCGTATTTGGTCCGCAATCCTTTACTACTGGAAGGGGGGGTGGTAGTGGCGGGACTAGCTGTAGTGGCGAGTGTTGGGGCAGTTTGATTGAGTGGAATCAAATTCCGTAACTCTAGTAGAGACGGGCAGTTGTTGGTTTGGTGTCCCTCTTTCTCACATAGTGCGCAAGGTGGTGGGATGCATGGAGGAAGTGGAGTTGTGGGCTCCTTCTTCTTTCTCCTGCCCCCAGCTGTGGCAGGGGGGTTAGTGAGTGGGGGTGTGGTGGGAGTAAGTATGGGAATCATCATGGGGATTCCTTCTGTTTGGAGGGGAAGGGATGGTCGAGGGACCATCTCTGGTGGGTGTAAATACCAAAATAGGATTTCTAACACCATATTAGGTAGTGTGAGCATTGCGGCTACCTAAAAATCTTCGATACCTGGTGGAGGGTAAAAGAAGGGAATTTGAGTGATGGCTTGCGGAACTGTCTCCCAAACTGGGATATGTCCTTAGGGAGAGGTGGAATCGTGGACTAGTGGGGTCGACGAGTGTCCAGGAGGTTCTTGAGGGGGGGGTTCTGTGACGAGTGGGACATCAGATATGATAGAAACCTCGGTAGGAGGAAGGGTATCCTCTGTGTGAGTTTC
>JZKD02S1649741.1:67094-80010 GCA_000966675.3 Picea glauca
AATTGCCTCTATAATCATTTCACTTTATGATTCTTTTCTTGTAGTTCCAATATGAAGAATTATAATCATCATACAACCATAATGTTCAACAAATAAAAGTTAATTCTACACTTTACTGATCCTCCATCTCATAACCAAATTATTCATTTAAAATAACAATTTGAAGAATGTCTCATAACAGTTCCATCATTAACTCGTAAAATATTCATTGTTACTTATTCAAAGTCACGTTCCATGCATCATTTATTATTTACAAATTTATCAAAACCTATGTGACAATTTCATCATAACACCATATGATGCCTTCAATCCAACCATTACATATTACTACCTCAAAAACCATAATCAACAACCAACAAATGCATGACTTCATGAGAATAGTGGTTGAAATACCAAGAGAGACATTGAAATAATAATTCAAACTAGAACCAATCAAAACATTGTCTCTGTCTTCATATTAAGCAATGAAGAATGAGTCAACCCAAAATATAACTGGTCATTCTTTTCGCAAAAGAGATAATGGAGATTCATAACACAACAAATATATCGACCAATCAATGAAGAATGAGTTAACCCAAAGTCCCATTTACAAACCTCACTCTAAATATTTGAACCAATAGTTAGAATAACATTCAACCATGGGAGAGGTGTCGCAATTTTCATGCATGCAATGAAATGATAGGGGTTCAAACCCTTTTTTCTCTTATACCAACCATAAACACAAACCAAGCAACAACCATTAACACCACGAGACCCAATGGGTCACTTCAAAACGGTTTCAGACTCCGGTGCGACCCTCATTACAAGTTAATGAAAAATACACAGAGACAACATTGTTTCTTTCCTTTTTCTTTTTTTTTCTATATACGACCCATACTATAACAATATAAACAACCAAGTCAAAAAGGGTTCTTGACCAGACTCATGACTTCCATAAATAATGAAATAAAAAACAACAAAATGTTGGTAAGATGAGGGTTTTGACCCTATCAACTTTTACTTTAGACTCAATTGGTCTCGCAATGTGCTCGCGAGTGAATCCCACTCATTCATAGGAAAAACAATGCATATAATCCACTTAATTTTCAACAAGAGAATGCATAGGCTCGCAAGGATATTGTGTTTTAAGTGCAAGAACAAACACAAAGTCTGCATGCAAACCCATTTGCATGCAATTATGTAATACAATACCCATAAGCCCAAGACTCTGCCATTATTTGGCTAACAAAAAACATGAGGTAGTCATAGACCAACCAATTAAAATGTGAAATGAGAAACACAACAACCATAGCCATGACAACCAATGAGCAGAACCATAAATCAAAATCATTCAAGCTCCTATGAATACATTTTTTCTAAAAACAGGAGCATAAGAATTTCATTTTTCCAATGCATCAAATTGTTAAGCACAACATGTAGTTACAAAGCCATGCATAAAATATTAAGAAAAAACAACATTATATTGTTGAGAATCAAAACCTTGGTGCTTAGTGTCATGTAGGTTAAATGGCACTTTCGAGTGGTTGCAATAGTTACCAAGATCTCAAACTTCCTCCAAACAACCAAACAAATGAACCAAATGCCGAACCCCAAGGTGGTAACGACTAACACTAGTTGATGCATTAATTGTTGGTCACATCGTGCTGGGGTGATGACTAGCATTAATCACTCACTAAACCAAGGTGGGCCACATCAAAAACCCATGCAACCAAAAAGTTCCAAGTAAGTGCTAGTTCATACAAGATCGCATGTCAGTACTGTAGCCACCTACCACATTAACACCATTGACAACATAACAAATCATTGATCACATGGTTTACAATCTTATCATAAGTGAATTGTGTGGATAACGCATCCCATATGCATTAAAACCTCTAAACCTTTTCCATATAGAATATTTTGAATCACCACAATCATTAACAACAAAGTTGATATTACCACGTTCTTGTAACTTGTGTAATATTTATTAGACCATATACATACAACCAATGAAATATATATGAGAGGTATGCTATTGTTAAGTAGCTAGAGAGGTAGTAGTGGGGGCCGAGAGGGCCCATAGTGATAATAGCGGAGGCCATTCAATGTAAGGTGGAATAGGTCCACTATATTATTAAATAATACCCACTATGGTAGCTAGATAAAATAAATGAGTAGTTAGATATAATAAATGTAAGAGGACTTCTTAGAAGGTTCTAATGTTAGGTATCTAAAGAGGTAGTAGTGGGGGTCTAGAGGGCCCATTGTGATAATAGTGGAGGCCATTCAATGTAAGGTGGACTAGGTCCACTATATTATTAAATAAGGCCCACTATGGTAGCTAGATATAATAAATGGGTAGTTAGATATAATAAATGTAAGAGGACTTCTTAGAAGGTTCTATTTCTAGAAGATTCCTCCTCTAGAATGTTCTTAGGTGATGGTAGCACTATATAAAGGGGTTCAAACAATTTAATGGGATATGAAGAGAGTAATGTATTGTGAGATGTAGCTCAATATGAGGATTCCCCCTCAAAGAGGCAAGTGAACATGAGAGGTTCCCTTCCATAATAGGATCCATTGTATGGTGTTGCCCTACCTCAATGGTTTGGTAATAATAAAGTGTGGTTTCTTCTATATTGTTCTCTAGATCTATTGTGGATTTTTGGTTTATTTTTGAGATTTATCTTTGTATCTATTCAGGTACTTAACAAGTGGTATTAGAGCACTTTCCTTGGCAGACATTGTGGGCAGACATTTTTTATTTTTGCAGAATGTTTCTTGGATAAGCAAAAAGAGGGCCGCAACATTCCATAAATTTTGGGTATATTTATGTGCAAAATTTTCTGAAATAGGTTGTATATATGGGTTCCTGTCATAAAAACACCTAATTTGAAAAACAAAATTGTATGTAATAGAGTCCGGGAAGTCAAGATATTGAAGTTTTAAAATTTGCAAATTTTTCAAGGTTTTTTCCGCAAATGGTGACGCGATGTTTTTTATTTCTGTAGCAGCTAGAGGTCGAATTTTCCCCAAAAAATAACATATATGAGTTCCTCTCAAAATTTAACCCAGTTTCAAGAAAACCAATCAGCCGAAACGAAATCCGAGAAGTGAAGTTATGAGCATTTTAAATTCAATAGTTTTTCAGGGTTTTTTTGGAAAAAGCCACGATTTTCTGCTGTAACTTATTGTTCTATTTTTTTTATTTTTTCATGATGGCTATGGGACCGAAGATTTCATAGTGTGATCATATGGATATTTCCTCTCAAACCCTCAAATAAATTCTACAAATTACTAGAGCATTCAAATCCCAATTGTATGACACATTGGATGCCAAATTGGATGACTTTGTAGATGGCCTCACAAACGACCTCAATGATAGTTTTCATAGTATTCAAGATTAATTGGATAGAATGCATGAGATATTTATTATGGAAAACATCAGGGATGAATATAATCAAGAAATATATGCTTGGTATGATTTAGAGGTTGATTGTGATGATTGGTATATGGATAGTTGTCATTTTTGGGATGACAACCACTTTCGTATTTTATTTGATCCACCTTCTGTAGAGAGAATCAATGTGACAAATAGGGAGCCAATGATTATTATCAGTGTCCATCCTGCATATTCTACAGTGGTATTATTCCTTCCATATTCTGCTATGACCATTTTCCACTATGTGGATGGATCTTCTTATTTGGATCCACACGACAGGTGTCAATCTTTGGACCATCATTTTGAGTTGGTTATTGGGTTCCAAAATATTCCACGGGGAGTTCACATGAGTAGTTGGACATGGGACCCAGGCTTACAATGGTGGTTGGACTACTTCAGCATGGTGGCTTTCCTTTCTACATGGGACCTTCGTTCTCTAGTATTCTTCAGCATCATGGTCCACAATTATCCATGGGACCCTGTGTTGACGGGAAAAATTGTCCATCCGTCAATTGAGAGAGTGAAACCAGTCCGGGGTTGTCTAAATAACCCAAGACGTTTGGAATGAACCACCCTGACGGGTTTAACGGCTCCGTTGGCTGCTCTAAGGTCTTCAGGAAAACCAAAGAGAAAACTAACCTAAACTAACTAATCTAACTAAACAAATAAAACTAACTAAAACTAACTAAAATAAACTAAATAAAACTAAATACAAGAAACTACACTAACTAATAATAAATAAAAAGAAACAAACTAATGCGCTAATCTAATTAAAACAAACTACTAAATAAACTAAAACTAATTATAAACTACTCTAACTATTATATTAATTACTATTACACTAACTCTAACAAGTAACTGTCTAGCTACTAGTTATAATACAGCTTATTCACAAATATACAATATACACAACTTGCAGATTTGAATAAAACCTGTAAAACTCGTATGCTTTCTGCCCTAAGACAGCCAGAAATATTTTTTGATTTTATGATTTTATGAATAAGAAATAAAATTACTGAAATTAAACGATCTAATATATTTACTGAAATTAAACAATCTAATATAATAACTCTAACTAAACTAATATTTGCATTAAAACTACTAATAAATATACTAAACAAACTAGGGACTAACTGACCGAGAAACGCTCCTAATTTGTCCTGCGTATGATGACTTCGAAGCTGGTCGGAGGAAGGAAACTCACACCAGTTAATCCAAAAGCTTCTCATAAATGATAGGATGTGCTTCTCTTTGAGTTATTTACAGGACAAACAAGACATAAAAAATCATAACAATTATAAGATTTATAAATTCCTGCAATAAGGGAAACCTGTTATGCAAAAACTTATATTTAACAATTCAACTCATGAAGAAGATAAACCTGTCATTCACAAACTGAATTAGACAATTGTTATGTCTTTTATACACTTGGAGGAAATCAGATATGGATTATAGTGATTAACATTATATCATTTGCACATGATTAAGATAGCTAAAGTAGTCATTAACCAAATACAAATTGATATACACAACATGAAACAAAATATTGATATAATGAGAAGCTAAAGCTGTAACAAAACACCAAATTCTGCCTCAGTCTGTATTAAAACTCCATATCCTTCTTCTCCCACAAATGAGGATGTGCATTATTACAAAAATCATAAGTATATATAAGTCTCTTCACAGGGTAAAACCTCCCTGTGGATAATATCAAATTGTTTTACATAATCTGGGAGATATCCCAAAATCAACTAAACTAGGAAACTAAAATGCTAGTGAAATCTTTGAAATATCCCCTAACTTCTCATCAAATCCATTGCAATTTTGAATTCATATGCAATAGCCCAAAAATATCAAGTTAGAAATATATTTCATTAACAAAACAATAAGAATCTCACCTTACAGACTTAGCTACAGAATCATCTGATTCTGTAGCTAGTCTAAAATAACATACAGGATCAAAATAAAAACCAAATCAAATCTCACTAAAATGATCCAATCCAATTTTCAATAAACATTAAAAATGAATCACGAATGGTTCATATGATTTTATCATTCAAATTAAACAAAATCAACAGTGATTCAATCGAAAACAGGGGTAAGAATACTTTGTTTTCCTTTACTATAAAATCGGGTCAAACAGTAACAAGATTGTTTCATATCAAATGAAATTAATAGTAAGTCATATTGTATGTGATACGATCTAATCCAACACAATCATAATCCATTCGTTGTGGTAACATAAGATTCATGTTGTTTTAACTAAATACAAAGATGGAAAAACTGTTACGATTATGGGTATTCAAAACATTCATAACAGCATCAACCAACATTCACCATATATTTCGATCACTGAGTGCCACACAGTCAACAGACATGATCAATTAATAGTAATCACAACCATCATCAAATCGACAGAGGTGATAATCGTAAACTGGGCATCAATCGAAACAAATCGTGATTGAGTTAAATATAGAACCAAATCGTGATCCTGGATATAATCACTTTCGCTCCTCAAATCAAATTTAAATAGTATATTCAATACAATACGGATCGGACTGATAATATGGTGGAGAAAACCAACGCGAATCAACCGGCTGGATATAACTGTTACGATTTGTATCAATTCACGATTTTGGTGGATATAAAACAAAATCATATTAAACATAATCCAAACTGTATCTGAGCTGGTCGAAAGTCATATGTAAATAAAACCGTTACAGTTAACCATCATTACCAATCATATCATATACATTATAACCAATTCGAATCGAAACATTGATTGTGTTCAGAATTGAAATGTGAAACAACTTGTGTCTATAATAGATACAGTGACTTCAATTAGCAACAAAATATCCAATTTAATCTTAATCAAACCAATCAAATCCATATCACAATCTATCGAATCGAAGAAAATCCAATCGAAGCTAAACTAGGAAACGAAATTCGATCAATCAAAACTATGTACATAATGCATATAATGTGACAGAGCAAAATCCAAGCTGTAATTAGAGCTATTTTAGAAAAAATCGAATTCATTATATAAATAGGTGATAGAACATACCAGTGAGGCTGCTCAAATTATGCCAATTTTGAATTCACGACCGCTGTAGCTGACTCCACATTTTAAAACAAAATAGAGCCTATCGTTCTCTGTTTCTTATCAGTGGCTTGCAATTTGGCCTTTTGACTGGTAAGACGTGCAAATTGGTCCTCCAAAGAATGAATTCTGGACTGTAGAATTAGCACATCAAGATAATGCCTTTCTAACCACGAGCCACACTGATCACAGGGTGGCGTTGTAGATTGAGGTAGAGCAGGAGAGGGTTTTATGAAGGACCGGGGTTTGGACAAGGCAGCTTAATGCCTTGGTAGTTAGGGTCGTTTTGAAAGCAAGGTGGAAGGTTCAACACGAAGTCAAACGAGGGTTCAGCACAAAGACCTTCCGAATAGGGATATTCACTTGCCAGGTAACGTTCTACTTCTGAGTCGGAATCTCCACTCAAAATGATAGGGTTAGGGTTGACAGGAGGTTTCGGCTTGTTCCTTGTCATTCGAGAGATTAGAAGGGAATTCTTTTTGCCTTTGGAATTTGCAGTAGGTTTGTCTTTAGGCCTTTTAGCCACAAGCTTAACAGTCTGGTCATCCTTGGTTACAGAATGGGGTAGGTCTATAGGTGAGTCGGGTAAGGGTTTAGGTAATAGAATACTGTAGGGTACCGGGGGTACAGACTTATCTTCGCTCACGACAAGTTTTTCAACCTGTGTAGGATTTGAATCCTCAAAATCATTGTGAGCCAAGAAATCTTTCCAACAGTCTTTGTGTAACCCCAAATGATAAACAACAATAATTTTAACCAGCCCGAAGTGAAAAAGGCTGCTATCAGACTGGTTCCTTTTGTATCTCTTAGACATTTTAAATAGGCTTCTATGCAAGTAATAAGGCATATTAATCTCATAGCCCATGAAAACCATAAGTAAACGAAGGTGGTGTAAGAAAACAAACCCATACCGACCCTCGCAGGTGATAAACTGTTTGATTACCATCAACAAGTCGTGCCAACGTTGCTTGAGCATATTCGCGGGCAAACCTTTGTCTCAGGAGCTAACCTTACGCGATTGGAAGAGCAGTGTCCAAGGGACCTCTTCCACTTTGCAATTCTTTGAACATCGTTGTCTAGTGGCAGGCAGACTCGTAGCTAAACTGAGAAATTGCTCGTCAATTTCCAACTGGACATCCCCGACCTTGGCTCGACAGCCATCAAAGGTTAATGCGAATTGTCGAGCCACGCAGGGGTTAAAACCATCAAACTTTTGTATGAACGGGAGCCATCCAAATTCCTCAAGGTCACTATGAGCACTGTTGAACATCAACAGAGCCTGGCTACTATTGGGTTCAGTCCTTACGACTGGAACCATGGTGCGGGAACATGGTAAGTGTTTGGGTCGAAAACAACAACACACAGGAGCAAAGTCGTTTGGGATAACAACTACGAATGATCAAAGGGGAAGCATTAATGTGCACGTGCGAGGGTGGTGGGATTATTCACCGCCATGCAAAGCAGTAATGACAAAGTACAACCTCTGTTCAATCAATCATAACAATAATTTTAAAACCTTATCATTTGGCCAACCCAAGAATCAAATGGTGGGTGATATACCAATGCGCCATTGTATTATTTCAAACCATGAATGTTCAATGTGAAATCAAACCCAAAAGTTAAATATGTGTCATCGTATAAGTGTGTAATCAAACATTTTGACAATTGATTTTATAAAATTTGACAAGCCAAGAGATTATAATAATAAGGATCACATCATATAAAAAAAAAAAAAACCATGACCCCTATGCAATCTCAATGACTAGGCAAGTCTCAAAAACATAAATTTTGATGCTCAATGCCTTACCAGTTTAATAAAATCCAGCTGCGCAATCAAAGTAAAAATAGACAAATAGGCATAGTTCAAAATCCTTACAGTCACTTAATGATAAATCGAAGGTAAGTGCCACTCAAAATATCAATGCAAAGATCATGACAGTTCAAATAACGATGGAGGAGTTTTCACGCTTACAGTCGTGAAAACTAAATGGATACCAATTTGTAAATGTCGCAGGGGATGAAAATATCGTCTATTTACAAAATGTGATGTTAATTTGAAGTTCAGAAGTCATAGGTATAGGCAGCTTATAGGGCAATGGAAAAAATTGAATTGGCTGCCAACAATGGCGACACACTGGGAGAAGCAGTTATCTCTGTCAAAAGAAATAAATTCAGATTAGGATAGGAAACAAAATTTCAACTCAAAAACAACGACCAGAAAATCGTACAAACATCATCATTTACCATCTTTTCCAGCGATGTTTTAAAAGATGAAAACTAATAACAGTCTTAAGATCAGCAAGTCACGATATTAATGATAAAATATTCAATATTGTTGGCATGGCCACTACTGCCAGCAGGCGTCCATAGCCTCGACAGGGTTTCCATTCAACCCACTCCGACATCTGTATCCTGTCAAGAAGTTCTAGATCAGAATAAAGGACATTAAAGAGGTTTCTTTTATTTTTTACAAATTTTCATATACCCGACATTGCGTCGCTGCCAGCAAGCCTGTTCAGCACCCTAGTGAAGTTGTCTTGGCGCCATGCATGCATTTACCCGCTGCCAACAAACCTGTTCAGTATCCCGGCAGGTTTACAAACACTTCCCACAACACTTTTTAATTATTTTGTTTTTCTTTTATAGATAGTTGAGCGGGGTGACGCTGAAAATTTTGATATTTTATATCTTTTTTAGACCTCATCAGATTTTTTTTTAAAACATTGTCCTTTATTTAGGTCCAGAAATGTTTTATTTACAAAAGAACTTACCATGACAGGGAGACATCTTTCTGAGTCATTCCTTTACGGAGAAGGGACAACGTAAAAATATAATAGATGATCATGACAAAACTTTTCTCAGAGATTGAAATTAGTAAACTTCTTTCAAACAACAAAAATTTCCATTATCAGTTTTAGAAATATATTATTGATGTTCCTACAATTTTCTTATCAGTTATTTCAGCGAAGAAGTTTTTCTATGGTCTTTGTCTGAATGGCTCAGTGCACAGGTATGCATATATTTCAAAAAACACAAAAACTAATCAATCCAAATCAAAACCAAAAAAAAAAAAACAGAAAGAAAAGGAAAAGAAAACAAAAATGAAATTATGTACATAATATACAAGGGTAGTAATCAAGCAAAGTATATTTTCAGGGCTTGGCCATTCACCGGATAGGTGTCAAGCTGCCCTTCAAGATTCTACAATCGAAAGGAACTAGGACCCAACTTTTCAGCAATCAAAAATGGGCCAAGCCATAAATTTTGGAACTTGGTGTGATCACCCTTTCCTTCGTGTGGTTTGTCCCACTTTAAGACGAGATCGCCTACTTCAAAATTCCCATCAGAAGCAGAATTAGAATCGAACCAGCTTTTAATCAGTTGTTGATGTTGATCTAACTTATGCTTAGCTTGGGTTCTTACTTCTTCTAACTTCATCAAAGCATTAATACGGCTTTCTAAAGGGGGACAATCTTCTTCTTGGACTTTTTGTGACAATTGAAGCGAAGGAAGAAGAACGTGAGGTGGCAGAATGACTTCTCTACCATAAACGAGAAAAAAGGGGGAATTACCTATAGCAGCTTTGGGTGTTACCCTATCAGCCCACAATGCATTTAGCATTGCATTGTGCCAGTTCTTGTGATTTTCAGCCACGGTTCTCTTGATAATTTTGATCAAGTTCTTGTTTGTTGATTCTGCTAAGCCATTGCCCTGGGGATAGTAACTAGCAGAATACTTCAATTTTATTCCTTTCTCCAAAGAGAACTCACTCATCTCTAGAGAGGAAAAGTATGAAGCATTATCAAAGACTAGACAATCAGGGTACCGAAATGAGTGATGATATTCGAGTTTAGAAAAGCAATCACCTGACTTGTTTTAACAGTTCTTAGCGCAGTAGCTTCATACCATCGAGTAAAATAATCAGTGGCTGTCACAATATACTTGTGTTGTTGTGAGGATGGGGGGTTAATAAGACCTATGATATCAAGGCCCCATTGCTGGAAAGGAGAATCGACTGAAACGGGTTGCAAGGGGAAGGCTGGTTTTTGCAATCGCCCTGATGCTTTCTGACAAATGACACATTTACAACACAAGGCATGGGAGTCCCTAAAAAGCGTGGGCCAGTAGTAACCAACTCTTAAAACCTTATGAGCAGTGGTGTCACCACCGAAGTGACCACCAGCTTCTCCTGCATGCAACTCAAGCAAGACTTTTTCTGCTTCGTCCTTGTCGAGGCAGCGCATCAGTATGTCGTCAAAGTTCTGACGAAACAGTATACCATTAACTAGATGAAAGGAGGCGGACTTTAGTCTCAACGCTCTTCTTTTGGCAGGGTCAAGGTGACAGGGTGTTGATCCATGTTCAAGAAAAAATCTAATATCATCGTACCAAGGACTTACAAGGTTTTGTGCACAACAAATCAAACTTTGATCGCGTTGTCCTAGGTTTGAAATATCATTATCTTCTTGCGGTTCATTTTTTGAATCAACTACCAACTTACACAAGCCTTTCCCTCTCACGATCTGTGATGGGGTGATCTCTAAGTCATACCTCTGCAAGGAGGTGACCCAGTTGGCTCTCTTATATCCTAACTCCTTTTGCACTAACAAGTTCCTTACAGCAGGGTAGGGGACAATGACCTTCGTCCTTGACTTCAAAAGATAGGACCGAAAATGCTTAACTGCTTTGAAAATAGCATAGGCTTGTTGATCGACCACTGGGTAGTTAAGTTCAGCACCTTTGAAAGCAGAGCTCATAAAGGCGATGGGTACTTCGTTGTTCTCAGAATTCTTCTAAGTTAGGACCGCGGCATAGGAACGATCAGAGGCAAAAGTATAGAGTGTAAAGTCTTGAGAGAAATCAGGGCTCATGAGAGACGGAGCGTCTATTATGGCCTTCTTTATAGCATTGAAAGATTAGTTTTCTGTGGGTCCCCAATGATATTGGGTGTCTTTCTTAATCAAGTTCTGGAGAGGCCTGACCATTTCGGAGAAACTGGGGACAAATCTTCTCACGAAATTAATCTGGCCTAGGAAAGACTGCATGGATTTTTTGACGGTAGGTGGGGGAAGTTTAGCGATGACTTGAGTCCTCTCGGGGTCAATAATCATTCCATCAGTAGACACAATGAATCCTAGTAATTTACCCTGTTCTACTGCAAAGATGGACTTCTTGGGGTTCAAGGAGATGTCGTATTTACGACATCGTAGTAGAATAGCTCGTAAGTGAGTTAGATGATCGTCTTTGTTTTTAGAATAAATGGTCACATCATCTAAGTAAACTACTACAGAGTGATTGATTAAGCCTCGAAAAGAAATGTCCATTGCTCTTTGAAAGGTAGCTCTAGCATTAATCAATCCAAAGGGCATTTTTCTATAAGCATAAGTGCCCCATGGGGTATGGAAGGTAGGTTTTAGTTGGTCTAGCGAAGACATCAAGACTTGGTTATATCCGGAGAAACCATGCAATAAGGACATCCTCTCGGAACCAAATACTTGTTGAAGAATATGTTCCATGGGCGGGACAAGATAATTATCTTTGTCAGACGCTTTGTTGAGGTTTCGGAAATCGACACAAAGTCGAATTTCCCCGTTTTTCTTCCGAACTGGGATGAGGTTGGATATCCATTGAGTGTGTCTAACAGGAAAAATTATTTTACACTTAGGAGTTTATTCAATTCTTTTTGAACGGTTGGTTCTAGTTTAGGATGCATTTTCCTCAGTTTTTGTTGGAAGGGTAAGGTTTGGGGCTTCATCGCGATGACATGCTGTATAATATTAGGATCGAACATTTTAAGATCATTGTAAGTCCATGCAAAGACATCCTTGAATTCTTTAAATAATTTAACAAAAGCAACTTTCTCTTGTCTAGAACATCCCAAGCCTAGATTGATACACTGAGGATTTTCGCTAGTCCCTAAATTGACTTTTTCATAAGACAATGAGGAACTATTGGTTTTGCAATTGACCGTCTTTTTAAATTTATCTTCAAAATCATAAAACTTTTCTAATCGAACAACAGATTTGGGTATGAAATTTACCATGTCCGATAGAGCTTCAGGAGATTTCGGATTAGGTATTACCGTAAATTCGTGTAAATTGTCATCGTGTGTTTGTTCATCTATCACAACACCTTGAAAGGTTTCTTCCATGTGCAAAAAGTTAATGATCTGTTGATCATCGTCAAATACTCTCCAGTTTGTGATATTGTCAGGAATAGATGGTCGAAACAATAGCTCCACGGAGAATGCGTTCGGGGATAAGCCTTCTGCAGGAAGAATTTTAGAGGCTACATTAGCTAGTAGATCTGCTTCAGCATTATTTAATCTAGGAATGGAATTTATATTAAAAGAAGAAAATTTGTTCATTAAACTCCATACCTCAGACTGGTAACTT
>JZKD02S1649752.1:43790-54588 GCA_000966675.3 Picea glauca
GGTGAAGAGTGTGCAAGAAACAAAGCTCTATCTTTCCAATATTCTTTGAATTGGCCTGCTGTAACATCCCTCTCTTGTGCACACCTGATTGGACTTATTCTTTGAGGACACTTACATGCAAGTGATCCGGTTCATTATACAATTGGCTATTTTGATTATGATTATGAGATGTTGTGGATCTGATGATATGTTATTTTTCTATATTTATATCAACAGGTTCTATTGACTAGTTTCTCCCGAGTGTGAAGGACTCTGGACGTTAGAAGATGCCGATGGCATCGATGGATCTTCTTGGAGTCTGGATCAAGTCAGGAGTGGGTTGTTATGGTTTGAATGTTTTTGATATTACAAATGTGACATATGACTACATATTATGATGTTGATTGTTATCGTTGACATGTTTCGTTGGTGGATGCAGGCTGACGGTAGATTTCTAAATAGACTCACATTAGGAGTAAAGGGGTCATGCATGACAACCAAATACATTATGGAAGAGGTGTGGCAACAACCCTACCACAACCTACTAGCACTCCTGTCGTGGCTCGAACTGTAGGTTAATGATTGCCCGGTTCTAGAGATCCATGATGTCATGAGGGCATACTATGATAGTCGCTCACGATGATTCTAAGGGGCACACAATAAGGCAGGGTCCTTATTCCTTAGAGGCCCTCAGTCTTCCACAAGGTCACCTGATGGAGTATTGACTCTAGGGGTTTGACGTCTACCAAAATTAGTCAAGAGGTGAGTGGCACACTTGGAGAATGTAGTGAATCTTGAAGGGCATGTCGCACAAAGAAAACATGAATGTAAGCGAGTGGAACCCTTGGAGCACATAGTGTGTCTTGAAGGGCATGTCGCGATTTTAACTTTGGTAAGTTAATAAACATAGTACCTAGAAAACTATGCCTCCTTAGGACCTGGTCAGCCTTAAAATGAATGATGGTATGAGTAAAGTTTAATAACTATGTTTTTCCCTTAAAAACTGTCGCCAAGCCTAGTGAATTTAACACCTAGGTCTAAGTAGAACATGTGAACAAAAAAAAACTAATTGGACATGTAACAAGAAGGGGGTAAAGAAAATTCAAACATTAATAATTAAAGTAAAATTTTAATGAAGGATTAAATTATTAAAAGGGTAAATTGTTGTTATATCTAAACTTGCTAAATCACAACTTAGAAGAAAAAGGGAAACTTAAGGAAAAGGGGAATGTCTAACATAGTAGGGAATCTAGTCTTTGGAACCTTCTAATTGTGAACTCAACTAGGTTTTAAGAAAGGAGTTAGTCATTTAAGAATTGTAAGGGAATAAAGGGACAACGAGGAGCGTTTTTAGGAACACTTTTAGGTGGGTGAGGGAAATAGAAAAATTTAATTAATTAATAAATTGATTTTCTGGTGCAACTAAGGGATCGGGTGACATGTGTACGAGGGAGGTTTATCTTAATTAAATTTAATAAGAAGAATATAATGAGGGTTTTGGAAACTAATCACTAATAAAACTCTATAAAAAGGATGGCAGAGGAGGAATATCATCACGTATGGTATGCGTAAGGTTACACTGCCATAATTTATCTTGATTAAAGTTTTCTTGTGGGAGTTGGGATACCCAACTCAGATAATAAGTGGTAGCTCGACCTTGCGAGGCAAGCTGGGAGCTATCATTCTATGGTATTGTGTGCGTGGCCCCTTTGCGGCTTCGGGGGTTCAGGGGGAAGAAGATTACCCCTAGCATTGGATGGGAGGTATCAGTGAGGTCTCAGTGGTTGGCAAGTAGGAGCGGGATGGATCATGAGCGCAAGCATGGGGCAACAACAATGAAACCTTCGCCTTTGCTTATGGTGCACAGGTCTCAATTTCACAATTTTAATTAGTTGATTTGTATATGGATTTACATATAGATGGTATGAGGTATTGGGTTTTGGATACATGGGTGAAAGCTTGGGTTCCTCGCTCTATGATCTTTTAATGGTATGGATTCATGATTCCCCTAGAGTATATTTTATTTGCTTAAAATTTGTTTCATGTAGCACTGCAATAGAATCAACTAGTTGAATTTATTTACCTATATTTTATTCTTCTTGTAGCACTGCCATACAAATTTCTTTGAATGTTATTTTACTATGTTTTAATATCACTGTGGTGTAGTAATAAAATTTCCCATTGAATATCATTACCCATTTTTTATGCTTCTTGTAGCACTGCAATGAAAATTCCAATGGAATATTATTTTTCTTGTAATTTTTTTTTACTACTTTCGGTAGCGCAACAACCAACATCCCTCCTAGTTTTATGTACATGTTTTTCTCTTTTTCTATAGCGCAGCCTTGGGTGCCTTTTAGTTGTAATTGCTTGTATTTTTATTTTTCCTGAAGTGCGTCAAGTCGTCCTCTGCGAAAATTCTTCGCCCACAGCTATTTAGCTCACCCCAACCCTGAGTCGGACCTTGCCTCATGTTCATGCTCGAAGCACATAGTTCCCTCCATCTTGAAACCAGGCCGTCCTCATGCCTCCAATTGCTTCACTGTTCCTTTCGTGTACCTTTGTGTGCTTGACAACAATGTTTTTCTTTTTCGAACTTCATTTTTTTATCAGGAATTTCACGTTGATCCCTTGGCATTGATGTTATTGTTCCACCCCGGATTCACTACATAATTACATAAGTTCTGTGGAGGGGCCATGGATGCGTTGTGCGCACTCTATGCTCCTCCTTTCCGTTGGATTGCGCTGAGTTGGTGCTTGCATTGTGTTGAATGGTTCTTAACTTGTGGACTCTCCCTTGGAGCCTTGTGTATTGGTGCTTGTATTGATTCTATAAACACCTAGAGGATCGTGCTGGTTCGGATGCTTGGCTCGATTTAATCGTGGAATGAGCAGAAGACCCCAAAACTGTCGACTGTTTAAAAAAAAAAAACCTTTCTCTTCATTATTGTGATTTCATTTTTGGGTTAGCCTTCTTCTCAGATATCCTTGTGTGCCCTCTCACTTCGCTTCCATTTTCTCAATTTTATCATTTCCAGAACTTATAAAATGGAGTGGGATTGGGATATCAATTTATTAACAATGTTTTCTTTTATTATTTTTCTGGAATTTTGTTTCGGGAATGGTGTTTAAGTGTGTTGGAGACTTACCTCTTTCCCTGAAGCCCTTGTTGTCGCCTTAGTGGTTGGGTCAGATTTTCCCTACCTTTCCCCCACCTGTGATGTGATTGGAACGTTGAACCCACATTCTACCTAATTATGGCAGAAATTTTTAATTGCAAATTGTGATTTCTGGTGGAAACGACTATGGCAAGGTTTTACTTGGGCAACAATATTATGTTAGTGATTATTATAGAAGTTGTACACTAGCTACCTGTCTTAATATCAACGTCTAAATCTGAGAACCAATGGAATAGCCATGTGCTTAAAATATCCTTTTGTTTGATTTGTTTCAGAACCGCGCATTAATCGATAATTTGTGAATGGTCTGGGGAAGATTTTATGGATTTATCATTGTTGTTAAGTGTTTTGAATAACACTTTCATTTACCCAATAGAGTGGCTGCAACCTTGAACCGTGTTAAATTCTTATAATAAGTGGGTAAATTGTTTAATCAACACGTTACTTGAGAACATGAGGATTGGTAGGGGAATAATAATTTACCTTTTTACGGTTGATGTTTTAGAACAACTCTTATTGTAGGATTTGGTAAAATTACAACTCTATATTTGTTTTTATGGTGGTTTGTAACAGGGCGCTAAATTTAAGCACAATGTGAATTGGTAGTCGGATTATAATTGCCTTTATCAGTTCTTTTTTTACTTGAATTATAACCAACATTAAGTTAAGGGACTTGCTGAAATCAATAAAGTTAGTTGGTAATACTTGTATGTTGAATTTAATTGATATTTATTAGCTAGAAGATAACGTTTTTTSCTTAAAATGTTTAAGGGTTGTGTAATTAAAGRAAAGTAGGTAGGATTACTCTTATTAAAGTTTGGGAATATTCACCTGGGTTGTTTAGTCTCAAATTATTAATAAATTATAATTTAGACAGAATTTTTACCTTTTAAAGGTTAATGTTTCTTTTTCTAATTTGGATTTGGTTAAGTAAAGAAAATGMTAGTTGCATTTGATTAATAAAACCCCTTTGGACYGGAAGGGTATAGATGCTACTTTAAGGTTGTTATATGTTGATTTTGAGATTGGGGTTAGTTATTTCTATGATTAGTCTCTATGATGGTAAAMTGACAATGAGTCACATCTTGGTCGCTGCGCAATAGGGAAACCACCTATGATATGCCTCGTAGGATAACCATGAAGCTAACTAGTTGTTGTGCAGTTTAATTTTTGATTATAGTCACCTTGCGTCTCGTTTATCTTGTTGATTGAGTGTTTTTTTTAGTTTTAGTAAATGTTGATAGCTTAAGTTGGGACTTCTGGCACGTTTGAATGGTGTCATGATTGAAGATTTAGAATTTTTTTATGTTGTGCCTTAGTCACCATCGTGCTTGTCGCAATGCGGCGGCATGATCCATTATGTTTAGATCATTTCATGCATTGACTGATAGGTGCATGTGATAACCTAGCCTTGGGTCGTGTGCCTCCCAATGATGATGATGTTGATTATTGAATTGATGTTGGGTGATTTGTTTTGTAGCTCTTGATTGTTATTTTGTTTCTCTCTCATTGGAAGGTTCAAATTCATGTGTCGCTTGTTTCTAGTTGTGTCTGGTTGATCTTGATGATGTCCTTTAGCGTAGTAGGCTTGGAATTGCTTGTGCTGGGTGGATGGTCATTTTATTCCTTGGTTGATTGACCGTTCGATGTTTCTTCAAAATGCTTGATGTGATATTAAGATAAGTTGTTATGTTTTTGTGCTGTGTGAATTACGTTTGTTATGTTCGTCAACGAGTTGTGATGCTTTATTGATTTAATGGAATTACCTTCCGGACGTTTAAAAAACAAAACAAAAAACTTTTACTTGTTTTGCGTCGCTTGTTGTCATAACGAAGGGGTTCGTTACACCTACTAAATTTTTCTCTCTACATCTTCTTCAACTATGTTTCTTACCATCAAATCTTTCATGTATTGTAATCCAAACATGAACATTTGGGTCTGAGCATTTCTTTCTATAATGAACATGATTTTTTTTTTTTGGTAATAATGAAGTTATCATTTAAATTTATTTGAAGACCTGTCCATTTCATCATCTTGCAAAAGTAATAACAGAGTCCAAGTTCAATTTATATTACAAGAAAGCATGGATGATTTTAAGGATGAAAAATTATTTTAAAATGTAGAAACCTTGGTGAATCTTACTAATCCAACTATAAAATGTTTGGTGACATTTTTGTTAAAATATTCAAATTTCTAAGGATTTTATATAGTTTGTATAAACTTTTGGATATTTTTAAAGTAAAATAATTTTATCCTATAAAATTTGGGCAAATCATTTTTAGAATATAGAATAATTTTTTGGGGGAAACCATGGAAAATTAGCCCATGAGTGAAATTTAACCCCTGAAATCATCCCTAGAAGAAAGAGAGAATGTTTATTGAATGGAGACTCTGAAACCTTGTTGACACACTTTATCTTATATTTTCTTTAAATGATTTGATGTATATTTGTATANAAAGTAGGTAGGATTACTCTTATTAAAGTTTGGGAATATTCACCTGGGTTGTTTAGTCTCAAATTATTAATAAATTATAATTTAGACAGAATTTTTACCTTTTAAAGGTTAATGTTTCTTTTTCTAATTTGGATTTGGTTAAGTAAAGAAAATGATAGTTGCATTTGATTAATAAAACCCCTTTGGACCGGAAGGGTATAGATGCTACTTTAAGGTTGTTATATGTTGATTTTGAGATTGGGGTTAGTTATTTCTATGATTAGTCTCTATGATGGTAAAATGACAATGAGTCACATCTTGGTCGCTGCGCAATAGGGAAACCACCTATGATATGCCTCGTAGGATAACCATGAAGCTAACTAGTTGTTGTGCAGTTTAATTTTTGATTATAGTCACCTTGCGTCTCGTTTATCTTGTTGATTGAGTGTTTTTTTTAGTTTTAGTAAATGTTGATAGCTTAAGTTGGGACTTCTGGCACGTTTGAATGGTGTCATGATTGAAGATTTAGAATTGTTTATGTTGTGCCTTAGTCACCATCGTGCTTGTCACAATGCGGTGGCATGATCCATTATGTTTAGATCATTGCACGCATTGACTGATAGGTGCATGTGATAACCTAGCCTTGGGTCGTGTGCCTCCCAATGATGATGATGTTGATTATTGAATTGATGTTGGGTGATTTGTTTTGTAGCTCTTTATTGTTATTTTGTTTCTCTCTCATTGGAAGGTTCAAATTCATGTGTCCCTTGTTGCTAGTTGTGTCTGGTTGATCTTGATGATGTCCTTTAGCTTAGTAGGCTTGGAATTTCTTGTGCTGGGTGGATGGTCATTTTATTCCTTGGTTGATTGACCGTTCGATGTTTCTTCAAGATGCTTGATGTGATATTAAGATAAGTTGTTATGTTTTTGTGCTGTGTGAATTACATTTGTTATGTTCGTCGACGAGTTGTGATGCTTGATTGATTTAATGGAATTACCTTCCCGACGTTTAAAAAAAAAAAAAAAAACTTTTACTTGTTTTGTGTCGCTTGTTGTCATAACGAAGGGGTTCGTTACACCTACTAAATTTTTCTCTCTACATCTTCTTCAACTATGTTTCTTACCATCAAATCTTTCATATATTGTAAGCCAAACATGAACATTTGGGTCTGAGCATTTCTTTCTATAATGAACATGATTTTTTTTTTTGGTAATAATGAAGTTATCATTTAAATTTATTTGAAGACCTGTCCATTTCATCATCTTGCAAAAGTAATAACAGAGTCCAAGTTCAATTTATCTTACAAGAAAGCATGGATGATTTTAAGGATGAAAAATTATTTTAAAATGTAGAAACCTTGGTGAATCTTACTAATCCAACTATAAAATGTTTGGTGACATTTTTGTTAAAATATTCAAATTTCTAAGGATTTTATATAGTTTGTATAAACTTTTGGATATTTTTAAAGTAAAATAATTTTATCCTATAAAATTTGGGCAAATCATTTTTAGAATATAGAATATTTTTTTGGGGGAAACCATGGAAAATTAGCCCATGAGTGAAATTTAACCCCTAAAATCATCCCTAGAAGAAAGAGAGAATGTCTATTGAATGGAGACTCTGAAACCTTGTTGACACACTTTATCTTATATTTTCTTTAAATGATTTGATGTATATTTGTATAACTATATATAAGGGTTGTACAATTGCATATGTAATCTTTCTTGGAAGGCTTTTCAGGGTTTTCTCTTTAGCATTCACCCTATACATTCATTGTAAAACCATACAAAGAATCTTCCAACATTTCAGCCAAAGAGGAGTACCACCTCTATAAAAATATAGGGGGATTCATATCCTTGTGAGGTTGATCTTAAGATCATAAAACAATCTTTTAGATCAACATGTTTTTAAAAGTTATCGATGCTCTTAATTAGTTTGAGATGACCTAGGGAGCCTATATAAAAAAGGCAACAATGTTCCTACATAAAAAGGCACCGACATGCTAAATTATGAAAAGCATCAAAGTGTGACCTCCGTTACTGCCTCCACAGACAAAAATCTCCACAAAATTTAACTATGGAGGTTTGCATTTATATTTTGTAAATAAAATTGAGATTGGAGTGTTGTTGATCCATATTTTCGACCGATTTAGTATTGTCATTCAACCACTCTTAGAATTTTTTTACATTTCTCTTAGCTTATTTTTCTTTACTTTTTTTCTCTCACATAAAAAAACCTCCAAGCACTTAATAGATTTTTTTCAAATGAAGCAGATGCGTAGCCTCATAACAATGCTTAAATATTTTTTTTTGACTTACTCAGGTCCACAACCCTACACTCACCAAGATTCTTACTTCGTTTCCTTTTCCATTTTCCTTTGGTACTTAGTCAAAATTAAAGAAATGCAGATGCAGAGCCATGTGCCATCCCTAAATCCTTTCCTAATTTTCCACCTCCGCAAATCCACAGGTATGCATCCACTTTCCTCTTTTTACTTCTTTTCATACTTAGCCATATTTCCCATTGCAGAGTGAATATCCTTACTCCTCATCACTTTTCTATGACTCGTAGGTCCGCAACCCCACAACTACTCATTTATCCCGAATATCCTTACTCCTCATCACTTTTCTATGACTCGTAGGTCCGCAACCCCACAACTACTCATTTATCCCAACACTTAACTGTATTCATGAATCTCAATGCAGTCAATGTCACCCTTTCCCGAAGATTGTTTCACAAGTGTTTAAGTCCACAACCTTGCAACCCCACAAGTCCGCATTTCCATAAATTTTCCCATACATCATTTTACACCTCCATACTTAACATTTTATGTTTATCATACCATCACATCGCCATTTACCATCAAATTAATTACCCTTTCCACATCATCCACCACTTTTAAAAGAATAATGTCATTATTAATGAGTAATGCATTGATTAAGGGTCGCAATAAATCCAAGTCCCATGACAAATGATGAAATTTAAAGCATGATATACAACTGATTGAGTTACCAAGGAAGTATGTAATGGAATTTAAATAAAATAAAAACACCAACTGGAGGATCAGATGATAGTGGAGATAAAAACCCACCAAGAAAAATCCTTGAGAAAACACATGTTTCACACACTCCTATAAAAAGAAAAATAAATCTGTCATTAGTGGAAATAAATGCACAAGAAGACCAAGAAAGTCCCCATGCTATGGACATGGACGAAATCATTGAAGAACCTGACTGGTCTGCACAAAGGTTGTTAGATATGAGAGATATAGATGAGGCTATTATGACTCAGGATCCCAAGATATTTGAAGAGGAGTCTATCACTCTACACCATGCAACTTACAATCATGAAACCAAAAAGTTGTTGATAGAAAAAGTTAATACCAAGAATAAAAATTCATATGAATGATGGAAATATTCTATTGACTTGGATGGGGTAGCACCATCTAAAATTGCATATTTTCATGGAGCTACTAGAGATGCATTAAGGAAATCAATTGAAAAAATGGAGAAAGAGAATTTCAAACTAAAGAAAAGAGTAAAAGAATTAAAAGTTGATATGGTACCAACACCATTGTTCCTAGAACCTTTAAGTTCTATGCAACCTATACTTGAATTGAGGAGATCCCCAAAATAAGTATGAAATACAAAGGCTCATCAAGTTTATTACAGACTATAAGAAAAAATGTTGGTGATTCCATACAAAAATGGGTTGATATAATTCATGAAATTTTGGATCTTTCCCAAAATATTGCTAGCTTTTCCTCAAGAATAGAGAATTTCAAAGAATATCTGCAAAAAGATTTGGAGAATGATGAAGGATTTTTTCAAGGGAGATGTAAATACATTTTCTATTGATACTGAGAGGGGGGTGAATCAATATCAAGTACAATTTAAAAAACTTTTCAACTTAGACTTAAACCATTCAATTATATCCAATGAGCAATGAACAATAGTATAAGAGTTACACCAATACACCACAATACACCATGCACAATATATGATAAATAATCAATAATTATTGTTCAAGGGAAGTAATGACTTCCAAAGGTAGCTACAACTTCCAAATATAAAGGGAGGGATAAACCTCCAAGAGGAAGATACAATCCCATAATATCAAGAGAGGGTTGACCTCTCCATCCTTTCCCCTTCCTTCAACCCAATAATATATGAGAGATAATAAAACTTTACATTAAATCATCACCATCAACCAAACATCGCATAGAACCTGATAATGCTTCTTGAGACTTATTCAAATTCTACAATTCTTTGATTCTTGGAATACTCTGATCCTGTAGATAATATTACTCAATGTATTCTCTGAAAATCCTCCAAGTTTCACTCCTTGAATCCTCCCCAAAAATAAGTTATAGAGAGAATGGTAGACCTTATTCAATTCTGATTTATTCAGGAGAGCGAACTTGTACAGAATGCCCTGCGCTCAATATTTAACATCAGATTATGAAACTCACACATACGAAACTTCAATCCGTAATATTTCCAATGAAATTGGTCTCACTTCATTCGAATTCGCTTTGAACAAGTTATGACTGTTTTACCTGGAACACATGTTTATTGACTAGCTTCATGACTAGTCAAAAACCCTATCTTCCACAGAGTGTATCTCCAAAATGATAGCGAATAAAGAGATAATATTTTACCACAGGTACCCTGATATGTCTTCTCAATACCATATCAATTTCACCATCTGAATCATTCTAGAAAATAATTTATAGAAAAAATGGTAAGATGACCTGTAAATAACATACCTTAGAACACATCACCAAAAGACTTCATCTTCCATTGAAATCCGACCTTCTTTACTTCTGATTACCTCTGAAATTCGACTTGTCTTTAAAATGAATGTATAATGATATGTATTTATACCACTTATGCCACTTCCTTTTAACATTAGGTCCAACTTGACACTTTCTTATTTTGTTATTCTTTTCTTTAATTATCTTTAGGGTCGACATGTACTTCCTTCTTCAATTCACTTTGTCATCTTCAAAAATTCATTTCTCCTCAACCATGAGGATCCACGTGATGTGCCACATACCACTAGAAACAACATGATGTATACTATCTATCCATGGGTTTTGTATCTGCATGTGCATTGTCCTTCATGTCCAAATACCTTCATCAATCTTGCGGTCCAAAACCCATGACTAGGGTTGACATCAATGACAACAACCAATCTTCCAA
>JZKD02S1649752.1:54598-66358 GCA_000966675.3 Picea glauca
TGAGACCAATTCGTCTATCGAACCTTAAGAAGGTAAGATATTTCTTTAATTTCGTTAAAATTGTATTTCTATGCTCAAAAAGCATTGAGAGAAGTGTTCCAAGATCACCATAGTTTTGATTACTTAGGAGGTTGGGAAGATCCGTATTGTGGAAAATATTTTTAAATTGCGATCTAATTTGGTTATAGGCAGGGAAATCTAAGAGAAATTTGTTTTCATCTTTAACCCTCTTAGTGTCACAAAGATGACAGATTAGTTTATCCCACGATATTTTGGGAATTGCCCAATGCCCAGTTTCATTGTGAAGATCATGAAAGTTTGTTCTTATTTTTGCAATGTTGATTTTCTTCTTTTCACTTCTCAAAATTGAGAGGTACTTTTGATCTTCTAAATTATGGTTGACCACCTCCTTGTAGTCTCGTAATTTCCTTTTATCCTCTAATTCTTTATCACACCACATATTCTCCTTAAATTTAGAAGTGATAATATTTGTAATATTATTGGTATTATGCATGATGGATTATTCTTTTATTCCCCAATAATTTAGCCAAGATTTGACATCTTCATGCCATTCTCACTTGAGTCGCTAGTGGTTTTAGCTAGAGTTTGAAGCAATTTTGGGAAGCCTCTTATTGTCCATGTTGTTTATATTTTTCTTGTAAGTTAGGTATCTAATAATAAAAATGCTCTCAATGGGGGAAAGGATTGATTCTATGAGGAAGATAGGATAGCATGTATTCCCCTTAATTTTGAGGCTATAAGTTATAAAATTCTTTTGGATCAGTTGTATCTTTCTCCAAGATTCTCTAGAGATACTGCAACCCCAAACTTCACATCCATATAAGATAACTAGAGTGACGAGAGTGTGAAAGAGAATTTTTTTTTTGTCCGAAAGCCAAAGGTACGTTGATTTACATTTGTTTTCAAGACCATACTAAGCTTTCCACCCTCTATTTATCATTTTCTCAATGCTATAGTTCCAATTGAGCTTGTGGTGAATATCAATTCCAAGATATTTGTATTAAGACACTTCCTCCAAACATTATTATTACATCATCATTATTATTAGTGAATAATTATATCATAATGTTAGTGAATAATTGTATCATAATGTTATTATTACAATATATGAAAAGGGCATAATTATTCAAATCACAATCATTTCACTCATCATATTTATGCATTTTTCTTTGTAAACATGTTTAATCAACATATTGTATTTTGTTGGACAACAAACAATTCACCTTGAAGAAAAATTAAGCATTATATAGCATTAATGGTTATAGGTTTTTGTAATCACAATCCAAATTAAATGATTTCATAAAACTAAAGTTAAACATTATATGGCAACTCTAAATTCTAATGAGTAATACATATTAAATTTAATTTAAAAATAGAGAAATCATTAGCATACACAAAATACATTTTATAAATCAGACAACAACATGATATGAAAAAACATGATATACATGTGTGTTATATTTTTTATAGCACACCAGTGCAATTGAAAGCACATCGATGTGGTTGTTATGTAAAGATGCACCGACAAACAATTTAATTGACAAAGTATGTATGCAACCTGTTATCACTCCAAGAAACTCCTTAGGGTTGTAGGCTAAGAATGCTTGGTAACTTAAGAAATTTAATAATCAAAGAATGTGTGGAACAATGGAATAACTGAGAAGGCTAAGAAAAGGACAACTTGTTATGCATCTAAATAAACTAGTGCTTTTAGAGACCAGATATCAGTTACAGTAGATAATCAAGATGTGAAGAATAACATTAGAGATAACCAAGTACAATGATGCAGGGTCATACAAGAAGGTAAAGAAAGATCTAATTCATATCCATGAGCTATATCAAAAGATAACAGATCTTAATAACTAAACTGAACAGAATTAAATACAAAGTAGTGAAATATGTGAGAAAGACTGATATGTAGTAACCAAAGGAGACTGTGATTCTTATAACAAAACAGATTCAAAGTACATAGCCAAAAGTGTATCCGGGATTGAACCCATAGTGCTCCAAATGTCTTTGGCTTTATAGCCTTACAAGATGAAATCTAGATCCTTGAAAGATGGATCAGATTTACTAAAAATAGTCAAATCAAAATAGATACAACAAGTGTAGGATGAGATCCTATAAAAATGGATCTAGAATACTAAAAATGGAAAATCAAAACAAAATAGGAAAAGGTCCTATCTAATGATCTCTAAGAGTAGTAGATTGTTGATGAAGTGTAGTTTTAGCCTCCCAAGGCTGTTTGATTTGTTCCTCCAAAGATAAAATTTGAATTGGATGATGTGTCTTCAAACCCCCGATATTCTGCCTGTGAAAAAGATGCCAAATGTAGTTGAAAAACCTCTTTTTGACCTTATCCCTCAAAACAAGCCTTTGAATTAGACTTGATAATTCAAAAACTATCCATTTGAAGTGGTTTCAAACCATTCAAACTCAAAAAATCCCAATCTGGGAAAAAATTCGGTTATTCTGGCCGTGACAGGCTTTCACCAACTAATTTACCCAAAAATCCGCTCCTTAGCTGGTGAAAAGCAGAGCTTTCACCAGCTAACTAGCAAAATTCAAGACGACTTAGCTGGTGAAAGCGCATATTTTTTTAAAATCAAGTTTCTCGGTCATGGAGAGTCTGTTTTACAGGCTTGAATAGTCGACCGACATCTATAAATCCTAAGCTTTCCAATGGTGCTTTCAAATATGCATTTGGAGCTCAGGAAGCTAGTCAAATTTTCCCTACAATATTAGGCATCATTCTTTAAAAAATGCCAGTGCATTTTTTATCACTAACATCTGGCTCCAACTGGGATGGAGACCTCCCTATGAGGTCTCCAAGAACCTGGTAGGCCTTGTGCCTTTATTATTGGGCATGGAGTCATTCATCCTTTACAATTTATCATCTGGCTATTTTCCAAAGTTTGTTGTTGTCTTTCCCAATCTTCTTTATCTGTAGCATGTCTGCTTCAAACTCTCCTGGAAATGTTGTTTGCACATTGACATGGCATCTGTTGGGGCAATATCTTCATTAAGAAGAAAAGTTTTGAACATAGGCAGGATGGTGAGATATGTAACCATGGTTTTGAAAATTCCAGGATAACTTCAACCTTGAAATGAGAGTATTGTGGGCAGCTTGAGGTCTTTGACTTTTCATTTTCCAGCAGCTTCAGATACAAAGCATTTGTCTTGAGATGCCCTGGTGTGTTGAATCAAACACTTCACCCTGCTCGGTTTCTTCGAAGAGCATNCCAAGTACAATGATGCAGGGTCATACAAGAAGGTAAAGAAAGATCTAATTCATATCCATGAGCTATATCAAAAGATAACAGATCTTAATAACTAAACTGAACAGAATTAAATACAGAGTAGTGAAATATGTGAGAAAGACTGATATGTAGTAACCAAAGGAGACTGTGATTCTTATAACAAAACAGATTCAAAGTACATAGCCAAAAGTGTATCCGGGATTGAATCCATAGTGCTCCAAATGTCTTTGGCTTTATAGCCTTACAAGATGAAATCTAGATCCTTGAAAGATGGATCAGATTTACTAAAAATAGTCAAATCAAAATAGATACAACAAGTGTAGGATGAGATCCTATAAAAATGGATCTAGAATACTAAAAATGGAAAATCAAAACAAAATAGGAAAAGGTCCTATCTAATGATCTCTAAGAGTAGTAGATTGTTGATGAAGTGTAGTTTTCGCCTCCCAAGGCTGTTTGATTTGGTCCTCCAAAGATAAAATTTGAATTGGATGATGTGTCTTCAAACCCCCGATATTCTGCCTTTGAAAAAGATGCCAAATGTAGTTGAAAAACCTCTTTTTGACCTTATCCCTCAAAACAAGCCTTTGAATTAGACTTGATAATTCAACAACTATCCATTTGAAGTGGTTTCAAACCATTCAAACTCAAAAAATCCCAATCTGGGCAAAAATTCGGTTATTCTAGCCGTGACAGGCTTTCACCAACTAATTTACCCAAAAATCAGCTCCTTAGCTGGTGAAAAGCAGAGCTTTCACCAACTAACTAGCAAAATTCAAGACGAGTTAGCTGGTGAAAGCGCAGATTTTTTTTAAATCAAATTTCTCAGTCATGGAGAGTCTGTTTTACAGGCTTGAATAGTCGATCGACATCTAGAAATCCTAAGCTTTCCAATGGTGCTTTCAAATATGCATTTGGAGCTCAGGAAGCTAGTCAAATTTTCCCTACAATATTAGGCATCATTCTTTAAAAAATGCCAGTGCATTTTTTATCACTAACATCTGGCTCCAACTGGGATGGAGACCTCCCTATGAGGTCTCCAAGAACCTGGTAGGCCTTGTGCCTTTATTATTGGGCATGGAGTCATTCATCCTTTACAATTTATCATCTGGCTATTTTCCAAAGTTTGTTGTTGTCTTTCCCAATCTTCTTTATCTGTAGCATGTCTGCTTCAAACTCTCCTGGAAATGTTGTTTGCACATTGACATGGCATCTGTTGGGGCAATATCTTCATTAAGAAGAAAAGTTTTGAACATAGGCAGGATGGTGAGATATGTAACCATGGTTTTGAAAATTCCAGGATAACTTCAACCTTGAAATGAGAGTATTGTGGGCAGCTTGAGGTCTTTGACTTTTCATTTTCCAGCAGCTTCAGATACAAAGCATTTGTCTTGAGATGCCCTGGTGTGTTGAATCAAACACTTCACCCTGCTCGGTTTCTTCGAAGAGCATNAAAATTCAAAACGAGTTAGTTGGTGAAAGCGCAAAGTTTTTTAAAATCAAATTTCTCAGTCATGGAAAGTTCGTTTTACATGCTTGAATAGTCGATCGACATCTAGAAATCCTAAGTTTTCCAATGGTGCTTTCAAATATGCATTTGGAGCTCAAAAAGCTAGTCAAATTTTCCCTACAATATTAGGCATCATTCTTTAAAAAATGCTAGTGCATTTTTTATCACTAGCATCTAGCTCCAACTGGGATAGAGACCTCCCTGCGAGGTCTCCAAGAACCTAGCAGGCCCTGTGCCTTTATTATTGGGCATGGAGTCATTCAACCTTTAAAATTTATCATCTGGCTATTTTCCAAAGTTTGTTGTTGTCTTTCCCAATCTTCTTTATCTGTAGCATGTATGCTTCAAACTCCCCTGGAAATGTTGTTTTCACATTGACATGGCATCTGTTGTGGCAATATATTCATTAAGAAGAAAAGTGTTGAACATAGGCAGGATGGTGAGATATGCAACCATGGTTTTGAAAATTCCAGGATAACTTCAACCTTGAAATGAGAGTATTGCAGGCATCTTGAGGTCTTTGACTTTTCGTTTTCCAGCAGCTTCAGATACAAAGCATTTGTCTTGAGATGCCCTGGTGTGTTGAATCAAACACTTCACCCTGCTCGGTTTCTTCGAAGAGCATCGTTGCACCTTATGAACCAATGTCCATCTCTGTTTTGATCTCCATATCAATGCAAGTTATTCAGTCATGTCATTGCCCTGAAAGGACTCTGGAAGAATATTTTCAGAAGATAATTGATCCATATTGAATTAGAAGACTGAGCTAGCCACCTAGGTCCTCTGAAATAAAATGTACCAAAACCCAATATATATTGCCACAAATCTAGATATTGGTTGCCTAGCCATGATGAATATAGATATCAGAGATCTTCTTCCTTCTATAAGCCCATGGCTCAAAACCCTGTTAATGAATAATTAAGGGTTATAGCTTTAGCTTTTCCAATTGAGAAGTAATCACATGGATCGGCTTCGAAAGAGAAAACATGTGATCTTTCTTTGAAAAGAGACACCTAAAACCCTTCCCAAGAGGAACATTGGTCTCATGTCCTGAGTTGGGGAAAGCTTACAAGTGTATGAACATCTCCTTCTATAGTTTCCATTAGAAACATTGAAGCAACTTCACCAATATTTGAGGATATTGTGTACCAAATTAAAACCTTCATGTTGTTGTAAAATGGAACGATCTTCAGTAATAGTTGCAACTATTGAACTGAAAATGTCATCTGCTAAGACCATATTAGATTCCTCCTTTGCGACCTCTTTAGTCTNAAATCCTAAGCTTTCCAATGGTGCTTTCAAATATGCATTTGGAGCTCAGGAAGCTAGTCAAATTTTCCCTACAATATTAGGCATCATTCTTTAAAAAATGCCAGTGCATTTTTTATCACTAACATCTGGCTCCAACTGGGATGGAGACCTCCCTATGAGGTCTCCAAGAACCTGGTAGGCCTTGTGCCTTTATTATTGGGCATGGAGTCATTCATCCTTTACAATTTATCATCTGGCTATTTTCCAAAGTTTGTTGTTGTCTTTCCCAATCTTCTTTATCTGTAGCATGTCTGCTTCAAACTCTCCTGGAAATGTTGTTTGCACATTGACATGGCATCTGTTGGGGCAATATCTTCATTAAGAAGAAAAGTTTTGAACATAGGCAGGATGGTGAGATATGTAACCATGGTTTTGAAAATTCCAGGATAACTTCAACCTTGAAATGAGAGTATTGTGGGCAGCTTGAGGTCTTTGACTTTTCATTTTCCAGCAGCTTCAGATACAAAGCATTTGTCTTGAGATGCCCTGGTGTGTTGAATCAAACACTTCACCCTGCTCGGTTTCTTCGAAGAGCATCATTGCACCTTGTGAACCAATGTCCATCTCTGTTTCGATCTCCATATCAATGCAATTTGTTCAGTCATGTCATTTCCCTGAAAGGACTCTGGAAGAAGATTTTCAGAAGATAATTGATCCATATTGAATTAGAAGACTAAGCCAGCCACCTAGGTCCTCTAAAATAAAATGTACCAAAACCCAATATATATTGCCACAAATATGGATATTGGTTGCTTAGCCATGATGAATATAGATATCAGAGATCTTCTTCCTCCTATAAGCCCATGGCTCAAAACCTTGTTAATGAATGATAAAGGGTTATACCTTTAGCTTTGTCAGTTGANTTCTCTTCTAGAGAATCCATTTCTCCTTGGTAATTATACCTGGTACTAATGTCAGCATAAGACAAATGGGAAGTTTTCAACCATTCACTCCAAAACCCACCTTTCCCAAGCCAGACTGCTACCTGATGCTTATCTAAAATGGTTTTCATGATTCCTATTTTTGATTGTGCATCTAGATGAACCAGATCTCAAAACCTTCTGATCTTTTTGACTGCTCTCCAAGGTTCTCTGCATCTTTAGAAACCAACCTCGAAAGAATTGGTTGAGAAAAATTCAAATCTGGGCAAAAATACAACCTTGCTACCATCTAACAGGTTTCACCGGCTAATTTTTTCTGAATCTGCCCCTTTAGCTGGTGAAAAGGAAAGATTTCAACAACTAACTAGCAAGTTTCAAAACCAATAAGCTGGTGAAAACCCAAAAAAATTGCCTTGGGAAAAAATCAAATTTCTCTGAATCTACAATAAACACCTGAGAGATTGATGGATGACTTGAGGCTAACTGAGTAGCCACAACATGGAGGGATGATCCAAATCGAGCCATTAAGCGTGAAAAGGGAGTCTCTTTTCCTAGTTAAGAAAACTGAAAGTACTCTACCTGCTCAAAGAAAGAGCTTATTCTTCTATCAATCCCTACACTAACCAGTAGAGGCAGATTGATCAAGTAAAACTAAATTTCCAAGGCATCCAAGAAAGTAATTGACTTGCTAATATCATGTTTGATCTTTTCCCAAAAGATAAAAGAAACCATAGATTGTGGTAATGCAATTTGAAAAGATGACAAGACCAACCTTCATCTGACAGAAATATTTTTGGATTTATGTTGCTCATAGACTCCAAATAGTCAGCAAAACGGTCATCAAATTCACAAAGAAATACCTCTTTGGATTGTTGATCCAATTGTAAATTGAAAAGATGTTGAAGGCTACTTTTACTAATCTCACTGTTGAATGCGGGCTGCTTGAGATCTGGACCCTTCTGCTTATCATCTTCCTCTTCATGTCTACTGCAAACCGACTTTGTCTACAAATCTGGAAAATGTGGGTTGTCTTCAACATATACTGCAGATGCAATACTTTCACTTACTGATTGGTCAATTTGCTCATCACTTTTCAAGTCTTCATGTCTTCTATAATTTTCTTGTGTCTGCAAATCTGAAAGCTGAGGGCTGCTCATAGTATTTGCCACAGATTTGAAATGTGTTGATCTATTACTTTCTCTCGTTGATATATGCATTGGTTCTTYGACATCAATACATCCAAAAGAGACATGTTGATTTTGATCAATATTCAAAACAACAGACACATTTGATATGATGTCAGATATGTCACTATTATCCTTCGACACCTCTTGTCCTACATGGTAAATGTCTTCTTCAACAAATAAAGCTTTATGAAATGAAGAAAACACTTCACAACATCTTTCAAAAAGATATTCAACTGGAAAATAATCTTTACAAAAGGAATTGAAAGTTGAATGGAAATTTGTCAAAGAGCTAACACTTGTATTAGGAAGAGACCGGCACCATTCACGAGCAATTCCCTCTAATGAGAAAAAGAAGAGCTGGATCTGAACATCCTTATGTACAATTTCAAGTCGATGAATAAAATCATGAAAATCCAACAAGTGTTCAGCTGGCACGTCCCATTCTTCTCCTCGAAATTTGGGAAGGTTGCGTTCCCATTCATCTCTGCTAGGCACTGGATTAGGGAAACCAACAATTTTTGAAAAATCACAGAACGCATACCTCTTAGCAAAGATCTGGTTCATGTCATACCAGTGGAGTCACCAACAGATTTCTGAACAATGGAATCGCCACTGAATTCTTCCTTCATGGAGTCACCAGATAGATGATTACAACCAAATAATTTCCAGACTTTGTCTATCATTAAAGTTGGATCTTGTCGTCTCCCAAGGAAGTTGAGCTTCAATCTCCTCTCCCCGGCAACGGTGCCAATTTGTTATCACTCCAAGAAACTCCTTAGGGTTGTAGGCTAAGAATTCTTGGTAACTTAAGAAAATTAATAATCAAAGTATGTGTGGAACAATGGAATAACTGAGAAGGATAAGAAAAGGACAACTTGTTATGCATCTAAATAAACCAGTTCTTTGAGAGACCAGATATCAGTTATAGTAGATAATCAAGATGTGAAGAATAACATTAGAGATAACCAAGCACAATGTTGTAGGGTCATACAAGAAGGTAAAGAAAGATCTAATTCATATCCATGAGCTATATCAAAAGATAACAGATCTGAATAACTAAATTGAACATAATTAAATATAGAGTAGTGAAATATTTGAGCAAGACTGATATGTAGTAACTATTGGGTATGTGTTATATTATTTGCATGAGTAGTAATGTCTGAGCGCCTGCGCTGGGCGCGCAGGGGGGTAAGNTTCTCTTCTAGAGAATCCATTTCTCCTTGGTAATTATACCTGGTACTAATGTCAGCATAAGACAAATGGGAAGTTTTCAACCATTCACTCCAAAACCCACCTTTCCCAAGCCAGACTGCTACCTGATGCTTATCTAAAATGGTTTTCATGATTCCTATTTTTGATTGTGCATCTAGATGAACCAGATCTCAAAACCTTCTGATCTTTTTGACTGCTCTCCAAGGTTCTCTGCATCTTTAGAAACCAACCTCGAAAGAATTGGTTGAGAAAAATTCAAATCTGGGCAAAAATACAACCTTGCTACCATCTAACAGGTTTCACCGGCTAATTTTTTCTGAATCTGCCCCTTTAGCTGGTGAAAAGGAAAGATTTCAACAACTAACTAGCAAGTTTCAAAACCAATAAGCTGGTGAAAACCCAAAAAAATTGCCTTGGGAAAAAATCAAATTTCTCTGAATCTACAATAAACACCTGAGAGATTGATGGATGACTTGAGGCTAACTGAGTAGCCACAACATGGAGGGATGATCCAAATCGAGCCATTAAGCGTGAAAAGGGAGTCTCTTTTCCTAGTTAAGAAAACTGAAAGTACTCTACCTGCTCAAAGAAAGAGCTTATTCTTCTATCAATCCCTACACTAACCAGTAGAGGCAGATTGATCAAGTAAAACTAAATTTCCAAGGCATCCAAGAAAGTAATTGACTTGCTAATATCATGTTTGATCTTTTCCCAAAAGATAAAAGAAACCATAGATTGTGGTAATGCAATTTGAAAACATGACAAGACCAACCTTCATCTGACAGAAATATTTTTGGATTTATGTTGCTCATAAACTCCAAATAGTCAGCAAAACAGTCATCAAATTCACAAAGAAATACCTCTTTGGATTGTTGATCCAATTGTAAATTGAAAAGATGTTGAAGGCTACTTTTACTAATCTCACTGTTGAATGCGGGCTGCTTGATATCTGGACCCTTATGCTTATCATCTTCCTCTTCATGTCTACTGCAAACCGCCTTTGTCTACAAATCTGGAAAATGTGGGTTGTCTTCAACATATACTGCAGATGCAATACTTTCACTTACTGATTGGTCAATTTGCTCATCACTTTTCAAGTCTTCATGTCTGCTATAATTTTCTTGTGTCTGCAAATCTGAAAGCTGAGGGCTGCTCATAGTATTTGCCACAGATTTGAAATGTGTTGATCTATTACTTTCTCTCGTTGATATATGCATTGGTTCTTYGACATCAATACATCCAAAAGAGACATGTTGATTTTGATCAATATTCAAAACAACAGACACATTTGATATGATGTCAGATATGTCACTATTATCCTTCRACACCTCTTKTCCTACATGGTAAATGTCTTCTTCAACAAATAAAGCTTTATGAAATGAAGAAAACTCTTCACAACATCCTTCAAAAAGATATTCAACTGGAAAATAATCTTTACAAAAGGAATTGAAAGTTGAATGGAAATCTGTCAAAGAGCTAACACTTGTATTAGGAAGAGACCGGCACCATTCACGAGCAATTCCCTCTAATGAGAAAAACAAGAGCTGGATCTAAACATCCTTATGTACAATTTCAAGTCGATGAATAAAATCATGAAAATCCAACAAGTGTTCAGCTGGCACTTCCCATTCTTCTCCTCGAAATTTGGGAAGGTTGCGTTCCCATTCATCTCTGCTAGGCACTGGATTAGGGAAACCAACAATTTTTGAAAAATCACAGAACGCATACCTCTTAGCAAAGATCTGGTTCATGTCATACCAGTGGAGTCACCAACAGATTTCTGAACAATGGAATCGCCACTGAATTCGTCCTTCATGGAGTCACCAGATAGATGATTACAACCAAATAATTTCCAGACTTTGCCTATCATTAAAGTTGGATCTTGTCGTCTCCCAAGGAAGTTGAGCTTCAATCTCCTCTCCCTGGCAACGGCGCCAATTTGTTATCACTCCAAGAAACTCCTTAGGGTTGTAGGCTAATAATTCTTGGTAACTTAAGAAATTTAATAATCAAAGTATGTGTGGAACAATGGAATAACTGAGAAGGATAAGAAAAGGACAACTTGTTATGCATCTAAATAAACCAGTTCTTTGAGAGACCAGATATCAGTCATAGTAGATAATCAAGATGTGAAGAATAACATTAGAGATAACCAAGCACAATGTTGTAGGGTCATACAAGAAGGTAAAGAAAGATCTAATTCATATCCATGAGCTATATCAAAAGATAACAGATCTGAATAACTAAACTGAACATAATTAAATATAGAGTAGTGAAATATGTGAGCAAGACTGATATGTAGTAACTGTTGGGTATGTGTTATATTCTTTGCACGAGTAGTAGTGTCTGAGCGCCTGCGCCGGGCATGCAGGGGGGTA
>JZKD02S1649752.1:94372-115163 GCA_000966675.3 Picea glauca
TGCTCTAGTACAAGTATGACTACGAACATTGACAAAATGAAGGTTATGATAATTAAATCCAAAATTATCACCTACCATACTTTCATATATGACAACAACAGCTTAGAGGAAGTGTCTTGATACAAATATCTCAGAATCAATATTCATCACAAACTCAATTGGAACTATAGCATTGCGAAAAGGATAAATAGATGGTGGAAAGTGTATTATGGGTTTGAAAACAATTGTAAATTAGCGCACCTTTGGCTACGGACTACGGGATAAGAAAAAACTCATCTTTGATACTTTTGTCACTCTTGTTATCTTATATGGATGTGATGCTTGGGGGTGCAGTCTCTCTAGAGGATTGTGGAGAAAGATAGAGCAAATACAAAAGAATTTTATAAAGTTTATAAACTCAAAATTAAAGGCAATATGCCCTATCCTATCCTCCTAACTAAAGCAAGTCTTTCTCCCATTGAGAACACTTAATGTACAAGAACAAAATAAACAACATGGGTGACAAGAGGCTCCCCAAAATTGCTTCAAACTCCAATCAAAACCACTTTCAGTTCAAGCAAGGATGACATAAAGATGCCAAGTCTTGGCTAAACAATTTGGGAATAAAGGAAAAAGTCATTATGAGAATATTGACAATATTAAAAATATTACTCTTTGTTTTGACTAATTCAAGAAAAAAATAAGCATTGCTAAGTAAGAACAAATTCTCAGTAGTTGCATAGTAAAACTGAGGGGTTGAAGATGAAAAACACTTTGCATAGTAAAACTAAGGGGTTGAAGATGAAAAACTCTTTCTTTTAGAGTGTCCTGCATATTTGTCACAATACCAACATTTCTAATTTTCTACTTGATCTTGTAACACTTCTCTTACTATTTTTTAAGCACATAAATAAAATTTTAAACAAATCGAAGTAATCTCTTACCTTTCTTAAGGTCTCACTTCTCTTAATACTTTTTGAGCACATAAATAAAATTCTAAACAAATCCAAGTAATTCCTTACATTTCTTAAGGTGAGATAAACCAATTCTCATATGAATGAAGGTTTATAATCATAATCACTTATATTAATTTTTTACAAACTTAGATTTTTAACTAAAAAAACTATCCATGATACAAAATTCATAATATATATTAATAAAATATAATTAAAAATACTTATATATATATATATATATATATATATATATATATATATATATATATATATATATATATATATATATAATTCTTAAAAGTTAACTACTAAATTTTCATCTAATGTCACTCAACTCACTCAAATAAATCACAACTTCTCCTACCTCCCAATACATTCATACTCACTCACAAAAATCACAGCTTCTCCTACCTCCCAACACATTCAAGCTTCCATAAACTATTTACCATCATTCACTCTTTTCATCTTTCCAATTCAATATTCCACTTAATCTTATTATTCTATCCAAATTGTGATATCAACCCTCCCTTCTGCTACTCCCTCCTCCCAACAAATTCAAGCTTCCATAAGCTTTTTATGATCATTTTCACCCTTTCTCCATCTTTCCAATTCAATATTCCAGACCTCTTGGTCATACTTCTGAGTGTTTGAGATGCACTCATCACTTCCATTATTCATATAATTTTTTATCAATACATTGGCGCTTCATCATTTTTATCCATACATTATAATATATTAAATAAAAATCCATCAACTCAAAAATATATATCCATATTGAGTATATATACACAGGCTTAAAGCCAAAATACATAACATGAACATAGATTAGAGAAAGGCACATATTCTGTATCTATAACAACATTTATTAGTACTTATTCCATGCACTATTACAAAATAGATATGCAAAGCCTGATTATCTATAATCATGGCTAACTTTACAATTACCAATTGTACTTTCTAAACAACATCTTATTCATTACTTCTTTGGGGTTTGCTTCCGTCCCCCACTGACAATAGATAATGTGCTCTTGATTCTGGTCATGTCGATATTTACAGAGTCATGGCCTGATTCTGGTCATGTCGATCTTATTATTATTAATATACAAACTCTTAATTAAATATAAATATTATTCTTGTTATTATTAATTAATATTAACATCAATAAAATTGTATTTGTTATTTATATAATATTATAGACTATTTTACTATTGGAGAATCATGAAAGAAACCATTTTGCAAAAAAAAGATACTATTAAAAAAAACGTCAAATCAAAATTTAAAGAAAAAATGCGGTGTGATAAAGAGTTAGAGGAAAAAAGAAAACTAAGGTATTATAAAGATGTAATCAACCATAATCTAGAAGATCAAAATTATCTATCTATTTTTCCAAGTGTAAGGAAAAAAATAAACATTGCTAAGAGAAGAACAAATTCTCACTAGCTCCATAGTCAAACTGGGTGTTGGTCAATTCCTAAAACCCCATGGGATGAAAGAGTGTATCACCTTTGTGACACTAAAAAGGTTGAAGATGAAAAGCACTTTCTCTTAGATTGTCTAGCCTATACCCATATTAGATCTCATTTTCAAAATATTTATTACAATACCAACCTTCCTAACATCTTAACTCAACAAAAGTATGTTGATCTTGGAAAGCTTCTCTTAATGCTTTTCGAGTACAGAAACAAAATTCTAAAGAATAACAAGTAATCAATTACCCTCTTAAGGTCAGATACACCAATTCGGTCTTAGTGGGCGTTAATCATCATCATATTGAAATTTTTAAATGTTAGTATTTCTTTTTTACTTACAATATTTCCTTTTTTTACTTACTATTTTTTTTGTATTTATTATCTATATAATAATATAGAATTTTTTACTATAATAATATTGTATTCAAATTTTTTTAATGCTAATATTTTTTTAACCCTTTTTTTTTTTTTTTTGTAAATGAGTGTGAGAATCTATATTACTATAGAAAATTATAGTACAAAAAAGATGCAGGGAATCCCAAGATATGCCAGAACTGAAACCAGATCTGGGGTCCCAGGGATGCAATGTCTAATATAGCAGGGTAGGCATGGGTCGCCACCATGGTAAACCGACCCAAACTTTCGTAATCCAGTTTGAAAAATGACAGCATAACGAAAATAGAGAAATCATAAGCATAGTGGGATTAGCTCCTACACTAAGAGACTTGACCAGGGCTCGTCCTGCACTAGTCTAGGTTGATGGGGTGCTCTTCATCTCCTTCCTGCCTTGTCTCGTTCTCCTCCCTCTGCTCCACTAGGCGTATCTTTCTGATGCATGTTGGGGTTCCATTTCTGTCGGCTGGAGTAATGTCTATATGGTGGACATAGCGTAAATAGAGCTGGAATTGCCCTGCCATCCACTCCAGTTTTTCTTGTTGGCTTCTATGGTCCTCCACAAGTCTTTTTTCCCCCGCCTCCAGGTTGCTGAGGCAGTTCAGAATAACTGTAAGCACCTCCTTCTGTTCTCTAGTTTTTGTCATGTTGGTCTCCCTCCGGTCCGCACACATTTTACCTATCAGCATTTTTGTTCTCCAGGATTCCTCCACCGTCCTGTGGTAGAGAGTTATCCTGGGTTATGTGGCTCCGGGGTCCCTTATCCCCCCCGCTTCCTGAGTTAATTTTGTCCAGGTTTTGCACCTGCGAGCATTGTTGATTTTGCTCTCCCATCTTTTGATGATCGTCTTCCCCTTTATGTCTACCTGCTTGAGGAAGGTACTATTTTCTTCCCTGGCTGCCTATTCGATTCTTGTCATCCTCCAGGCACTCTGCGAAGGTTCAGTCCCATGGGGGCCTCTCTTACTGCTGGTTTTCTTCATGTGTACCATCTTCGCTTGCAAGTGGTAGTTTTTACGTTGGGTTCTTCCCCTGTTCCGCTTCACCTCTTTCTGGTATGTAAGGTGGCCCCTGTAATTGATTTTCTCTGGTCTGTGGTTCTTTATGTTATACCTTCTTTTATGGATCCAACCCTACTGTGGTCTCGTCCTTGCAATCATGGCTTGCTCATCAAGGTGGTCCTTTTGGTCAGTGTCCTTTGTTCCAGAGCGGGTGCACTTGATGACCTTGTCGTAATCCCTGCGACAATGCTTTGCCATGTGCGTTGTACGTCATTCATTTCCCCGTCCCATAACAATACTTGGGTGAGGTGTGCCCAGACTTGGCCCTGGTGAACCCTTTTGTCCTCCATCCTTCGCCGCCTGCAGGTTATCTATTATGCTTTCCCACGGGTAGCCTCTATGCTTCTTTCTATTGACAGGATTGTGGTGTCGTGCTTTTGCCTGATGTGTGATATGTGTCTGCATTTGTAGCCTTGTTTGATTGGTGGGAAATCGAATTCTGTCTGGATCCTACGTGCCCTTTAGTGCCTGTTGCACCTCCATTCTTGCCGTAATATTTCGTACTACTACTGTTGTCCCAGTATTTTGTCGCAAGTTGGGTGCAATTTGCTCGGAATTGACCTTGCGAGATGTTGCTCCAGATTGTGTCCAGTTTTGGACCTTCGTTATCGACCCCCTCATTCACTATTCTGTCTACCAGTCCATTTGTTGACCTCCAAACCAACCGCAACTCCACAGTGGTCCCTGTCCGCAAGTGCTCCTAGATTTTTTGCAGTAGGTGGGAAAATCACCAGTGCCTCTGGATTTTTCCCATTCTGGTACCATTTTGGAGTTTTCTTACTATGTTGATAACTAGCGCGGAATCTCCTTCCACTATGACGTTCGTCATCCCCTCCTGACTTAGAATCTCCAGGCCAGTCTCCAAGGCTTTGAATTCCACGACATTGTTGGTTGAGTTGCCCAGACTTCCAGCATACAGCTGGATTATGTTTCATTTACTGTCCATGATTGCTTCTCCCAAACTTGTTCTCCCTGGGTTGCCTTTCACCGCCCCGTTGAAATTCAACTTGAGGGAGCATGAAGGTGGCAGTTTCCAGTTGTGCTCACCTACTTGGAGTTGCGGTGTCCATCTGCATTGATTGGGGTTACATCCACCATTCAGGTGGAAGATCTTTAGGACTCGGGAATCCTGTTCAGTGGGTTGCACTCTACCTACTTGGAAGTTGTGGCTCTGCACCATCTCTCGTATCGTGGAGATTATTGTTTCCTTGATCTTCCCTTTGGGCCAGCTTTGGTTTCTGAAAATACATCGGTTCCTTTCCTTCCATATCGACCATATGATCATTCCTAGGGTGAGAATCCAACAGAGGTTCACCTCTTCTTGTTCGTTGTAGTTCTCTTTCTAGAGGTTGATGGTTGCGGCAATGTTACCTCGGATCCTATCTGACTGGCCCAATCCCAAAGTTCTGCAGTGTAGGCGCATTCATCAAGGAGGTGGTGTTGTTTCTTCCTGGGCTTGACAAAGATGACATCTTGATGGACCTTTGAATCCCCTTTTCCTTAGGTTATCCCAAGTTAGAATGTGGTTGTGTAGTATTAGCCATTAGAAAATTTTTATCTTTGGCCATTCGGGGTTGTTCCAAAGCTTATCCCAGTGTTGCGTTGGGTCTTCTTGGTCTAGGTTCACCATATAGTGTCGGACTTCTTTCAGGTTGAATTCCCCTCCGTCCTTTTGTCCCCACCTCAACTGGTCCTCTCCTTCCATGACTGTTATTTTTCGTCTTCCCAGTTCCTTCTCCACCTCTTTTACTATTGTTGTGGGCGTATCGTAGTTCTGTGGAATAATCTTGTCCCAGATTCTCCATTTGTTGTGGTCTGTTTCTTGTTTCCAGTATTGGTAGACGTTGATTTTACCTTGCGTGATTATCTTCTGTTGGAGTATCTCTCTGTCCGAGTTCTCCATCCTCCGTTCTTGTTACCAAGTGTCCTCCCATAATATGGTTGTTCTTCCATTCCTAATTTCCTAGAAGTTGTGTGTCTGAATCCAGGCTTTGTTGCACCAGGCTAGGTTCCATATGGTTGACCCTTCCCTGGTTCCTCTGAAGCGGATTCTGTCCTGATCGTGAATGTCCGGGGCATACTTTTCCTTCCATAGGTTTACCCAAGGTGTAGTAGTTTCTTTGACCCAACGCCACTAGAGTTTCACCCCATATGTGTTATTGGTCATTTGTGGGTCTTGTAGCCCCAAGCCTCCTTTGCTTTTTGGCCTGCAGACTTTCTCCCAAACCACCAGGGCCCATTTTTTCTTTGTTTCCGCACCTTGCCATAGGAAGTCCCTCTGGATGGCTCTTATTTTCTATAGGATCCCTTGTGGAGTGGGGAAGACGGACATCATAAAGGTTGGGATTGCTTGTAAAACAGACTTGGTTAGGATCAACCTGCCTGCTAGATTGAGGGATCTATATGTCCAATTTTTTACCCGCTCCTATAAACTGTTTATTACTCCTTCCCAAGTTGACATTTTGTACACTTTGTCTGTCAATGGAACCCCCAAATACTTGGTTGGGAATGTTTTTCGTTCAAAKCCTAGAATGTTGGTCAAATTCCTTTGGATAGCTGGATTGATATTGAATAAAAAGATCATCAACTTAGAGTGGTTGATCTCAGTGCCTAAGGCTTCCCCAAAATATTCTAGGATTCGTTTGTAGGATTTGGCTTCCTTGACCATGGTTATGTCGTGGAGTAAGGTATCATCCACAAACTAATGGTGTGTTGAAGTAGGGAAGTTTTTGAAGGGTTTGAGCCATGTTATTTCCCCAGTTGCGGTTGCGCTCTTTATGCTCCGGCTAAGGCCTTCCATCATCAAAATGAACAGGAAGGGGGACAACGAGTCTCCTTGTCTGATACCTCTCGTGGGCTAGAAAGGTTTGGTCGGGGCTCCATTGATTAGTAGCGAGTAGCTTGTTGTGGATACGAGATTGACAATCTAACTGATCCAATGCTGGGTGAAACCAAAGGCTTCCAAAGTCTTTACCATATAGTGCCATCTAATTTTATCATAAGCTTTTGCTAGGTCMAGTTGTATTATCATTCCCCCCCTCTTCTGAAGCTTCAAGGTGTGAATGATCTCATGGGCCTGGATGATGTTGTCCATTATTTGTCTTCCTTCCACAAACCTTGCCTGTTCTTGCGAGATTAGTGAAGGTAGGAGGGGTTTCAGTCTATTTGCTATGACTTTGGAGATTATCTTGTAAATCACATTGCATAGTGCTATAGGTCTGTATCGATCAGGGGTTTTGGCTTCATTTTCTTTGGGTATTAGTGTGATCATTATGGCGTTTAGTTCTTTAAGGATGGAGGCAGACCTTCTAGAGTCTTCTACTACCTTGTAAACGTCATGTTTGATGGTTTCCCAATAGGCTTTGAAGAAATCCACTCTGAAGCCATCTGGACCTGGTGCTTTCCCACTGGGCATTTCCCGGAGAGCCTGGTCAACTTCTTCCATGGTAATAGGTTTGTTTAGGGAGATGTTTTGTTCCTCTGTGACCAGGCATGGAATATGTTGGGTTATCCTTTGAATGGCCTCCGATCTATCCTGGTGAGGTTCTTGGGCTATCCCGTGGAAGTGTTTGACCAGAGGAATTTCAATCTCCTGATGTGACTCATGCTCAATTCCATCCTGGTCCTTGATCTTCAGGATTTTGTTGTGGGCTCTTCTGGCCATGGTTGTTCTATGGAAAAACATGGTGTTCCGCTCTCCCTCCTTTAGCCATCAGATGCGGGACTTTTGATTCCATAGTGTTTCTTCCTGCTAGCATCACACCTACCAATCTTGGGTCATTTGGATCTCTTCCTTTTTTCGGTCCTCAATATAGCCTTCCCGCATGCAAGATTCTTGGAGTTTTTTCATTTTTTCTTCTATGTTGTTTTTATCTTTGTTTATATTCCCGAAGGTATCCCTGTTCCACTCTTTGAGCTTGTTTTTGATGTACTTAAGTTTCTTATGAAGTTTGAACATCCTTCTCCCTTTCTCCAGTTGCTCATCCCGCCACCACTGTTTGATTCTTTCCTTGAAAGTCGGGTGATCAATCCAAAATTTCTCGAATCTGAAGGGTCTGTTCTTTGGTGTTGTTTGGAAGCCTGCATCTAATTGCACTGGCCAATGATCAAATCCACCCCAGGGAAGGATGTTGCAATCTAAGGTTAGCCAAGATTGACTCTGATATAAGGAATTTGTCGAGTCTTGTAGCTACTTGAAACTGGTTCATTTGTTTATTGTTCCAAGTGAACTAGCCATTCTTACTTTTGAGATCTACCAGCTCCGCTCTGTCGATGAGCTTTGAAAACTCATCGGCGTCCCGATCCAATCTTCTTATACCTCCTTTCTTTTCCGCAAGTGAGGTGATGATGTTGAAGTCCCCTGCCAGGATCCAGTGGAGGTTGGTGGATTAGGCTTTTATATCTTCTAGGTATCAGATCATTCCTCTCTTTTGCTTTGGCCCTTGGGGCCCTTACACATTAGTGCAGAGAATATCCTATGTGTTTCCAATGATTTGCATGCGTACCGTTAGGGTGTACCTGGTTGCTTTGGATGCTATTAGATTTAGAATTTGTGGGTTCCACAAAGTGATAATGTCGCCTGACCTTTGGTGGTCTTCGATGGCTTCCATCTTGTACTTGCGCTAATGTTTTTTACTGATTGCCTCCATTCTATCTGTAATGCATTTCCTCTCTTGAATGAAACAGAAATCTGGTTGTTCCTGCTTTTATTCCTAAGGATTCTTTGTTTTCTTGGGCTATTTAGGCCTCTGATATTCCAGGTTATGACTTCATTTAAGCATGTGGGGGGGAGTAGGGAAAGAGTTTCTTGATCTTACCCGAATTTATCAATAGCGCTCCCTACTCCTGTAGGGCTATGTTGTTTGATTTCCTACCTTTTTTCCTCCTCATTTGCTTGGTTGATAGCCGTGGTTGTCCCTCCTTGGCTTTGACTCCTAGGTGTCCTATCTCCCCGTGTGTGTGTTTTTTTCCTCTATCTTTGGCTTCCTCCCATAGTAGAAACATGTACTGGATGCGGTCAAGTTGCTCTGTTAGTACGTTGTCGATTCCCTACCTTTTCCATTGTTCCAATATGTTCGAAAGGTCTATCCCTTCCCTTTCCACCAAGTCCCTAAGATCAGGGTCTTCTATGCCTACTTCGCTCGAGGTCATCTCTGCATCTCCCTCTGCATCTTGCATGGCGATGTTATCATATTTTGTTTCTCCGTACATTGGGGTTGTGCAACTCCCCTGTGTCGATGTGTTGCTTGGTCGGTTGGTAGGCTCTTTTATTGTTTGGTCTCTAACCTCTTGAACTTTTGCCGAGACACTTTCATCTTCTGTCCCTTTGTTGGTTTGGTCCCTTCCTTCCATTTTATTCCAGGTCTCCTGGTTATTTCCTGCTGAGGTTTTATTTTGATTTTTATTTGCTCTGTTCCTGGGGTTCGGTGTTATAAACCCTTCCTCATCCTACTATGCATCTAAAGGGGATCTGTTCGTAATCTATGTTTTGGATCCATTCCTCATCCTTGAATTCCAGACTTATGGCTTCTGGGAGTGCTCCAGAAACGTCCATCTCTATGCAGATTCTTACGTACGATGTGTATCTTCCTTTTAGGGTGGCTTATGAGGTCTTCACATACTTCCCCAGTTTGTTTCCTATTGCTTCAAAGGTGGAGGGAAACCAATACTCTAAGGGTAGGGAATAGAATCTTAGCCAAACTGGTACCTTTTTGAACGTTTCTTTTTCCGAGGAGAAAGTTTCTTTCCAGGGTTGCATGTATAGTCCAGCTGAGGCATGGAAGTATGGACCTCCCTCGAAGACTCTATCCCTGTCCTCTAGGTTCATGAAGACTGTTGTGAAGAAACCCTTCAAGCCGAGGTGAAGACTGTTTGTGGGTCCTCCAATATTACCTTGGGTATCATTGTTGTTTTGAGCTTGCATGGGTTGCACCCTTCTGTCCCGTTGGCCTTCGCGGTCTCTTGTGTCTCATTTTGAGTTTCCATAGCGTCTTCCCCCATGGTCTCATTTTTTTCTTGGCTTCTTTCTTGACGCTTCCCTGGGTCTAATCCCAAGGTTCCTATCGCTGGTGTCTTGAAAACTACACCTCTTGGCCCTTTCCCTCTGTCCACCACTACCTGTTTGTATGAGGGGGTCCCCTTACCCCCCCCTTTGGTGCTCATGTTGCTCTCTGCTGTGGCCGCGACTATCAAACCCTAGCTCCCTTTACTTCCTTTCTAGAGATAGTACTGTACAACGCGCATAAAATTCGATTATGTAAAATTAATATTTTTTTAACTTATTATATTTACTTATACTCATTAATTAAATAAACATTTTTTCTACATTTTTTTACCATAATAATTTCACATTCAAAACTTTTAATGTTAATATTTTTTTAACTTATTATATTTATTTATACTTATTAATTAAATAAACATTTTTTATATGTTTTTTTTACTATAATAATATTATATTCAAATTTCTAATATTAATATTTTTTTTACTTATTATATTTGATTATACTCATTAATTATGTAGGCATTTTTTCCACGTGTTTTTTTTAATGGTTTATAAAAACACATCCTAAGATGATGTTGTACCAAAGTACTATACCACAAACATTTTTTCCACATGGTTAAAAATTTAATGGTTTATAAAAACGCATTTCAAGATGTTATACCAAAGTAATATGCTACAAACTTTTTCTACTTAGGCATTTGTTTTGAATATAAAATAAAAATAATATATATTTTAAATTAAATTGTTTTAAAATAAAATTTTATCATAATCAATAATACATAATTATTAAAAAAAAAATCCAAAAAAAATTTAATATAACCTTTATAAACACTTATAACACCCAATACTTATAAATTTAAAATTTATTATTCCTTAACCTTATCCCTTAAAGAATATAACTCTTTACACAACCCATATAACTCTATCCTTAACTTATAAGTACATCAATAATTAATAAATATAAAGTAAATATAAGTTTCAAAGAATATATAAACAAATTTTAGTGGAAGTTAATTGTCATCATTATATATATAATTTGTTAAATAAATATTATTAAAATTTAATTTTAAACTTGATTTATTGAATTAAAATTTAAACATAATTAAACAAAAACAAAAATTTCCAAGTTCAAGTTTAATTCTTCTTAAAAATAAAAAATAATCAATAATTTACCTTTACTTTACCAAAAAGCTAAGCTAATCAAATCAAATCCCTTAAATAAGATTGCCCAAAGTCATACTCAAACACGAGAAATTCATTGTGAGAGTTTGACTTTCTAATGTGACTCGTCAAAGAGAAAAATAAACTTATTTATGCTTTATATTAATGAATTTACAAGGCCAGTTTTTTGCCAAAAAAAACCAGCAAAACTTTCCACTATCCAAAATTCGTGATATTGTATTTTGTAACAAGTTATTATGAAAAATATCATCTTCTAACTTGTTTATTTTGATTTAATATATTATTTTTTTATATTGTTAATTTTTAAAAAGTTAATTTTCAAAATACAATTTATATAAGTTAGAAGGTTGTTCGTCTCTCTCATTTTTTTTGGCATTTACATTGATAAGTTAAACGATTGTTTGGAAGATGTAGATTGTTTCGGTCTACTCTTAATGGTATAGATATCATCCTTTTTATTTACGTTGATGATATTGTTCTTATGGCTAGGAGTTCCTATGACCTCTGTAAGCAACTAAGAATCCTGAAGGACCTATGCTCTAGTACAAGTATGTCTACAAACATTGACAAAATGAAGGTTATGAAAATTAAATAAAAAAATATCACCTACCATATTTTCATATATGACAACAACATCTTAGAGGAAGTGCCTTCATACAAATATCTCGGAATCAATATTCATCACAAACTCAATTGGAACTATAGCATTGAGAAAAGGATAAATGGATTGTGGAAAGTGTATTATGGGCTTGAAAACAATTGTAAATTAGGGCACCTTTGGCTACGGGCTACGGGATAAGAAAAAACTCATCTTTGAGACTTTTGTCACTCTTGTTATCTTATATGGATGTGATGTTTGGGGATGCAGTCTCTCTAGAGGATTGTGGAGAAAGATAGAGCAAATACAAAAGAATTTTATAACTTATAAACTCAAAATTAAAGGCAATATGCCCTATCCTATTCTCCTAATTAAAGCAAGTCTTTCCCCCATTCAGAACACTTAATGTACAAGAACAAAATAAACAACATGGGTGACAAGAGGCTCCCCAAAATTGCTTCAAACTCCAATCAAAACCACTTTCCGCTCAAGCAAGGATGGCATAAAGATGCGCGAAACAATTTGGGAATAAAGGAAAAAGTCATTATGAGAATACTGATAATATTAAAAATATTATTACATCTAAGTTTAAGGAGAATTTGTGGTGCAATAAAGAATTAGAGGATAAAATAAAATTAAGAAATGTAAGGAGGTGGTCAACCCTAATCTAGAAGATCAAAAGTAGTAAAACTGAGGGGTTGAAGATGAAAAACACTTTGCATAGTAAAACTGAGGGGTTGAAGATGAAAAACACTTTGCATAGTAAAACTGAGGGGTTGAAGATGAAAAACACTTTCTTTTAGAGTGTCCTGCATATTTGTCACAATACCAACTTTTCTAACTTTCTACTTGATCTTGTAACACTTCTCTTAATGCTTTTTAAGCACATAAATAAAATTTTAAACAAATCCAAGTAATCTCTTACCTTTCTTAAGGTCTCACTTATCTTAATGCTTTTGAGCACATAAATAAAATTCTAAACAAATCTAAGTAATCCCTTACCTTTCTTAAGGTGAGATAAACCAATTCTCATCTGAATGGACTTTTATAATCATAATCACTTATATTAATTTTTTACAAACTTGGATTTTTAACTTAAAAAAAACAAAAACTATTCATGATATAAAATTCATAATATATATTAACAAATTATAATTAAAAATACTTATATGAATATTTTTAATTCTTAAAAGTTAACTACTAAATTTTCATCTAATGTCACTCAACTCACTCACAGAAATCACAACTTCTCCTACCTCCCAATACATTCATGCTCACTCACAGAAATCACAACTTCTCCTACCTCCCAATACATTGATGCTCACTCACAGAAATCACAACTTCTCCTACCTCCCAACACATTCAAGCTTTCATAAACTATTTACCATCATTCACTATTTTCATCTTTCCAATTCAATATTCCACTTAATCTTATATGGATGTGAAGTTTGGGGATGCAGTCTCTCTAGAAGATTGTGGAGAAAGATAGAACAAATACAAAAGAATTTTATAACTTATAAACTCAAAATTAAAGGCAATATACCATATCGTATCCTCCTCATTGAAGCAAGTCTTTCCCCCATTGAGAACACTTAATGTACAAGAACAAGATAAACAACATTGGTGACAAGAGGCTCCCCAAAATTGCTTCAAACTCTAGTCAAAACCACTTTCACCTCAAGCACCGATGGCATAAAGATGCCAAGTCTTGGCTAAATAATTTGGGAATAAAGGAAGAAGTCGTTATGCGAATACTGATAATATTAAATATTATATCTAACTTTAAGGAGAATTTGTGGTGCAATAAAGAATTAGAGGATAAAATAAAATTAAGAAATGTAAGGAGGTGGTCAACCCTAATCTAGAAGATCAAAAGTATCTCTGTTTTGACTAGGTAAAAAAAAAATTCAAGATTGCTAAGTAAGAACAAACTCTCACTAGTTGCATAGTAAAACTGAGAGGGTTGAAGATGAAAAACACTTTCCCTTAGAGTGTCATGCATATTTGTCACAATACCAACCTTCCTAACTTTCTACTTGATCTTGTAGCACTTCTCTTAATGCTTTTTGAGCACAAAAATAAAATTTTAAACAAATCCAAGTAATCCCTTACCTTTCTTAAGATCCCACTTCTCTTAATACTTTTTGAGCACAAAAATAAAATTATAAACAAATCCAAGTAATCACTTACATTTCTTAAGGTTAAATAAACAAATTCTCATCTAAATGGACGTTTATCATCATAATCACTTATATTAATTTTTTACAAACTTAAATTTTTAATTAAAAAATAAAAAACTATCCTTAATTCAAAATTCATAATATTATATTTTGTAACAAATTATAATTAAAAATACCATCTTTTATATTAATTTTTTTTTTAATACTTAAAAGTCAACTACTAAATTTTCATCTTATATCACTCAACTCACTCATAGAAATCACAACTTCTCCTACCTCCCAATACATTCAAGCTTCCATAAACTATTTACCATCATTCACTCTTTTCATCTTTCCAATTCAATATTCCACTTAATCTTATTATTCTATCCAAATTGTGATATCAACCCTCCCTTCTGCTACTCCCTCCTCCCAACACATTCAAGCTTCCTTAAGCTTTTTATGATCATTTTCACCCTTTCTCCATCTTTCCAATTCAATATTCCTCCCAACACATTCAAGCTTCCATAAGCTTTTTATGATCATTTTCACCCTTTCTCCATCTTTCCAATTCAATATTCCAGACCTCATGGTAATACTTCTGAGTGTTTGAGATGCAGTCATCACTTCCATTATTCATATAATTTTTTTCAATGCATTGGCGCTTCATCATTTTTATCCAGACATTATAATATATTAAATAAAAATCCATCAACTCAAAAATATATATCCATATTGAGTATACACAGGCTAAAGCCAAAATACATAACATGAACATAGATAAGAGAAAGGCACATATTCTGTATCTATAACAACATTTATTACTATTAGTATTTATTCCTTGCACTGTTACAAAATAGATATGCAAAGCCTGATTATCTGTAATCATGGCTAACTTTACAATTACCAACTGTACTTTCTAAACAACATCTTATTCATTACTGCTTTGGGGTTTGCTTCCGTCCCCGACTGACAAGAGATACTGTGCTCCTGATTCTGGTCATGTCGATATTTACAGAGTCATGGCCTGAGAATTGGAATATGACATTGTAATTTTACTTTAGGGGTTAGTTCCTCCCCTCTATAATATAACTGCAGACTGGTAATGATCTATATATTTACATATTCCAGACATGATATGAGAGGGCGCCTTTAACATGGTTGGGCATTCTTCCTTCTCTGCTATGGTTTATTAATATACAGATAGAAGAATATATACACAGATGTACAGAGTGCGGTTGTATGAAGAACCCTGAGATTCTGATCATGGCGCCCACAACAGAAAACCAATCCCTGGACTGCGTGGATCCTGTCACGACATACCCATTTTCTGCTGCTGTGTATATATCTATGAATATATAAAACTTGAGTGCAGATGATACCTGTACTGCTCATATATGCATATATATATGCATCATGCTTATCTTACTGATAATCTGGTACATGCATATTGAATCTATGTTGTAGTACTCGTTCAACAACAGAAGTACCGAGGAATAATTAGGCTTAAGCTCTGTGATTATATATATATGCTGAAGGCTTCTAACATATATAGGTGGGAGATATAAGACTCCCCAGAGGAGCTCTGAAAGGGATTCCCTTCCTCTTTCTTGCAGTTCTGTAATTGATTATCATGGGCGGAGTTGGAGGCGAGATATTGTCATGTGAATTGCTGGGAGGGCTGTAACCAAACACTGCTGTCTCATAGCTTGCACCATCTTCATGGTGATCATGGTCATGCTCATTTTCAGCTTCAAGGTGTAATCTCTTCTTGTAATCCTTATTTCTGAATTCGTGGAGACCCTTGTGCGTCTTCTGTCTCTTGTAAGAAGAGGAGTCCTGGTCGGAGTCAAGCTCAGCTTGCTGTTTGGGCTGTAGAAGAAATGTCATATTACAGAGGTTCCTTCTTATGCCAGCTGCCTGAAATGCAAAACAAACAAACAAACTTAGTCCATTGATTGGGGCAAGAAGTAGCCATTAAATTTTGATTCTGAGCAGGCTAAACTCAGGGCTGAAACTGCTTCTCTATCCTCCACAGGTTTGCATGGCAAGAAGTAGCCATTAAATTTTGATACTGAGCAGGCTAAACTCAGGGCTGAAATTGCTTCTCTATCCTCCACAGGTTTGCATTGGGCCACTTACATTGGTTTATTCAGGCTTGGGGTTCTAAACCATATCCTATCTAAGAAGGGTAAGAACCCATTACATCCTCTCTGCCTGCCTTAAGAGGGAGTGAACAGTAAAATCCCATTAGTTCTAACGCCCAAAATGCTAACTCTTCTGAAAATGGTAAATGACATTACCTTGCAGCCCAAGGAGCAAAACTGAAACGTATCCAAAAGGCTTCTTTCGCATATATCACAGGTATTGGTGACACCCTTCCCCGGCCTCGGCTGAGGTCTCTCATTAAGAAAAACCACTCGAGCACTGTTGATAATGTATGTCTGTATGCCTGTTATGTCCAGTATCTTCTGAATTTCGGAAACCCGGATTACATTGTGGTATGAAGACCTCCGTATCTATTGAGCCCAACCCATCAAAAACCACAGTAAGAATAAAGCAGTAAACCTCAAAACCTCAGCCATGCGAAATTTCGATTGAAAGAACAGCAGAAACACCATGAACATTGCAATACCTGGACAATCGGATGATCTCTGTGGTGTTCCAGGCAGTAGGTGCACAACCCACCTGCCATGCAATCGAGGCAATACATGTTGCATTCGCTTTTGTTTGAATCCCCATGAATTCTACAGGCGACGAAGAAGCTTGTCTGCAGAAGGGGCTTCAACCATGGAGGACCTATTTCGTTCTCCTCCAATGGCAGCGTCCTTCGAACCTGCAGTTATCCATGAAAACAAAACAAAGAGATTCTGTAAGAGCATGGAGGTCCATTAATGGGTGCCTGATATATCCATGTATTCAAGGCCTGTGAAACAGAATTGAAATACAGAAAGGCAAAACAAATACATACCATGAATCTGGGTCTTTTAAATTTTAGGAGGCAAGCTTTAGATTGAGCTTCGATAGCCAGCTTGCTTGCTTGTGTTTATGTCTGTAAAAATTGCTCTGCTCTGCTCTAGGATTGCTCTCTTTCAGCTCAGTTCTGCGAGCACTGATTGATTGAGCGAATTTTGATAGAAATATTTGTGCAAAGCGACTTTAGCAGGTTATACATTACATATGGGAAAGAGATGGGGGCGTGGAGATTCCCCAAGCCCGGATAGAACCCGAGCGAAGGCAGGGACCCACAATTCTTATCATTATTCGCATTAATGATCACAAAGCGCCAATGTGTAACCGCTACCGGCTTTAACGACTTTGGTTAACCACAAGCCAATGGACAGATGGGCAGCTAGAAAGTCCTGGTAGGCGCCCAATAAGCTGAGCTGAGCTTGGAATCAAAATCAAATTTACCCCAATTCGGCCAATCAAAGTTTTGTTAATAGTTTTAAGAAAATCTTACCTCCTCTCATGCAATCTGATTGGAATCAAAATTAAATTTACCCCAATTTTGCCAATCAAAGTTTTGTCAATGGTTTTAAGAAAATCTTACCTTCTCTCATGCAATTTGCCTGATCAAAGTTTTATGGATAGTTTTAATAAAATCTTAACCTGCTATCAAGCAATTTGGCCAATCAAAGGTTTGTTGATGGTTTCATTGTTGTGGTGTTAGTTGGGTTAAACTTTGAGTTATCAAAGGTTTGTTGATGGTTTCATTGTTGTGGTGTTCGTTGGGTTAAACTTTGAGTCATCTCTTGATGATTTTAGTGTTGTGGTGTTTGTTGGGTTAAACTTTGAGTCTTGCTATCAAGCAACTTGGCCAATCAAAGGTTTGTTGATGGTTTTAGTGTTGTGGTGTTTGTTGAGTTAAACTTTGAGTCATTTGTTGATGGTTTTAGTGTTGTGGTGTTTGTTGGGTTAAACTTTGAGTCATTTGTTGATGGTTTTAGTGTTGTGGTGTTTGTTGGGTTAAACTTTGAGTCATTTGCATGTGTAATACAATTTTCATGACTTAAAATTTTGATGCAATGTGTTTTTTTATTGAAAGTTTGTCATTTCTATGATGATATTTCATCTAATTGCAACTGTTATATTAGTGATTGTGGTAATGACAATGCATTGGTTTGGTTTTCTCACTTTTTTGCATTTTTAGAGCGACTTTGTTTCTCTCCATTTGTCAATTGTATAGAGAGTTATGTAACTAACTTACTATTTTCCGTGGCTTTATGCACTTATCTCTCGGGCTAATCACTGACATGATATGAGCTTCTAGGGTGCCCTATCTTACAAATAGAACTATCGTATACCTAGAGCCTATTTAAAGACCAGATTAAGGAGTTGTGTTTTCTCTTTATTATCTCTCTAGTTACCGACATGATATGAGCTTCAAGGGTGACTTGTCTTACAAAGATAGATATCTGTCATAGAACCAGATACTTGAGAAAGATCATGAAGTTATGGAACGAAAGAGAATTTCATAGACTCTGATTCTATGAAGGGTTTGTTTAGAGTATTGACCCATATGCTTTTGGTAACTAGAGAGATCATAAAGAGGTTCGGCTTGCACCTATTTGGCAACGGAGAAATGATATATTAGTTATTGTGGCAATGACAATGTATCATGGATGGATGTACGTGACAATTGAAGAGCTTCAAAATCACGATGAAATATACCCAAATCAACATAAATAGAGCTAGTTGAAGTTCATGGCTCTTCCCAAATGGTAAACAATGACTTTGCCTCCAACTTAAACTAATCTATTCCTCCAAAGTACCAATTCATCTCACACACAAATTGTCTCCACCTTTTACTTATTTTAACTTTGTGAGAAAAAAATGGAGTAGATAGCTCTTAAGTTACACCTTATTAAAATGAGTGAGTAATAATGTAAGGTGACTCAATAAGTGAAGTAAGTAGGTAGCCTATAAATTCTTTGTATAACAAAAATAAACATTTTTTAATTTAATTTTTTCAAATTTATTATTATAATCAATGAAATCATTTTTTTTTCACAATGAAATATTAAGTTGTACTTTTCTTTTTCCGTTTTAAGAAAGAAATATTAGGTTTTAAGAAAGAAATATTAGGTTGTACTTTAATTATCTTAAAAAAAAAATAATGATCACAAATCCATTTTTATCTCAAATATTTTATATTTCACTTAATTATTTTTTATTAAACTATATTCATACCTATTAATACTTAATTATATAATATTGTTTTTCCTAAATCTATGCTAATCTAGATCCATTGCACCTAGGTATGAAAATAAGATTAAGCATGACTTTACATATTCCATAGCCTTGGGGTTTACATTGTGTGGCTAGCAAGGCAATGAAGAGTCAAATCCCAGAATATGTGACTTGGCTTACTTTTCTTTTCCAGATAAAGTTGCAATTAAGAGGTAATGTGAATATTTCCTTATACCATCCTTATTCAACCTTTGCTGCCCATTCCTTTTGGTGCAAGAAAAGCATGCCTTGACTTCTGCAATGTGGGCAATAATCTAAGCTCACTACCCCCACTTGAGAGATGCTTTTTTATGCTGACGTGTCATCACCATCTAAGTGATCAGCTTGTCACTTCGACCACTCTTGTCTAGTGTCACGTGGATATGGTGTGTGTACCCGTGCATTGTTATGGGACCCCCTGTTGTCTTGGCCTCTTGGGAAAGGGGAGGCACAAACGACAATGGAGTTGTTACCCTCCTATCATATTCCATTCCTTTTTAATTTTTATATTTATATTACATTTCACATTTTTGTGCTAGTGGTTCCAATATAAAAAAAATAATGGTATTTCTTTCCACTCAATGGATGGTTAAATTATTGTGTTGAGTATGTAGACTTTAATCTACCTTTACTACCTTCCATAATTTTCCAATATTATGGAAGACCGTGTAATATAAGTTTTTTAATTAAAATATTACTTCTTTGACTTTATCTTAATAATTTTATATATAAAAAGTTATTAACCTTATAAAAATCACATGATTTTTATTTTATGATACACATACATCCATTTCTTTGTATTATTAACTTACCTTTTCTCTATATTAATAACTTGTTTAGAGTAATTATTAAGAGAAGGTGATTTCAAATATCTTTGTTATATCTATGTATTGGATCACGACTCATAAGGACTCATAAGTTATAGCAATTTTTAAGAATTGGTGATTTGGAATATTTTTCATCTATCTACAACTTGGACTATTTGCATTTTTATAGTTTTTTTTTTTTTTTTTTTTCTCTGGAGACTGGTAGCATGGTTTCAATCATCTATGTTAAGGGTTAAGTTTAAGTGTGTTAGGATTAATATAATGAAAAAATAATCAATTTATGGAAAATAAGAAATCAACTATAAAATCTAAAGTATGTAAATTTGTTATTATAAAAAAAATATTAAATGCATTAAAATTAAACCACAATATATAATGTATTGATATATATCATTAGTAATTAAGTGGATGAACAAAAATATGTGTTCATTCAATGATATACTATGAACGATCAAGCAATAAATCATATTTATGCAAACTAAAAACACTAGTAATTAAATGTTCAATCTAATATTGGTACAAATATAAATAAATTAAATGATATTAAAACATGATAATGAAATGTTGTAATTTGTATAAAAGATTTTAATATTAATACAAATATAGATAAATTAAATGATATTAAAACATGGTAATGAAATGTTGTAACTTGTATAAGAGAGATGATTGTAAAATTAAATATGATGTAACAATACAATGAATATAAATAACAACTATAAAATATTGAATACAATGAATATAAATAATAACTATAAAATATTGAATACAATGAATATAAATAACAACTATAAAATATTGAAAATTACTGAAATCCTTTACTTAGCTTTTTTATAAATTTTTTAATTAAAATATTACTTCTTTGACTTTATCTTTATAATTTTTTATTAAAAAAATCTAACCCTTTATAAAAAAATCATCACGTGGTTTTTACTTT
>JZKD02S1649763.1:20334-45320 GCA_000966675.3 Picea glauca
GGGCCGACGAGGCTTCCAAGGAGAGCCCCTTCACGGCCTTCCCCTAGGACACGGCATAGGGAGGAAGTGGTTACTAGCCTGCGAGAACAGATACACTATGCAGTGGTGTGTGACCTGGGGGTGAATAGAGGTTGCATGGAACCAGAGAATTCTATCTGGATTGAGCCCTGGCTACCATGGCTGCAAAGGGGAGGGTCCTTCAGCTTGCAAACGAAGACGGGAGATAACCATTGCTTCACAAGCCAAATGACAATGCGGATATGGAGAGGAGGAGTGCATAAATGCGTCCTCTAATCACCGTAATGGCCATTTAATCTGATGGGAAGGTGATGGGTTGTGGCACAAGCCCGTCACGTGGCTCTGTGCCATGGTGGTTGATGCCTTCCCTCTCCGTCCGCCACGTACTCTGCACTAACACCCCATTCGGGGAGACATCCACCAATTCTGCTTTGCGGATGCACTGCTAGAGAATAGGGTGATCATGATCCCGAGATGAGTTACAATGGAGTTCTGGACCACTCCAGTTGGTACCCAGATTGGCCAGTTCATCTGCGACTTGATTCGCTTTCCTCCTTACGTGTGCAGGAATGATAGCCTGATTTAGTTGCATTAGATTTACGATGGTCTTCAGGCCATGTGAGAGTCTCCAGCTAGGCAAAATTCTGTCTGGATTGGCCCCATTTAAGATCATGCGCAGCAGGCCAATGATGACTTGTGAGTCCCCCTCAACAATTACCTTGGCGAAATTGTTTTTGATGGCCAATTGAAAACCTTTGATAAGACCCCAGAGTTCTGTTGTATTATTTGTCGAGTTCCCAATGGAGACGGCGCCTATGACGAGAATGTGCCCATGAGGGTTGCGGAAGACTACTCTGTAGCCGGCAGCCCCTAGATTACCCTTAGAGGCTCCATCAAAATTGAGCTTGATGAAATCTTTCGGAGGGGGGGACCAAGAGGAGGGGCTGCTAGAAGGAAGGGTGGGAAAAGGGGAGGGGGGAGTCTGAAGAGAAGGAAGTGGTAACTAGTGTCGGAGGATGGGGAGTTCAGAAGGTGGACAAGCTAAGTCTACGCTGGACCAGTTTCGTAGGTGGAGAGTCTCCAGGATGTTGCGATGGCAGTGTCTCCAACACTGTTGCCACGGGAGGGAGATGCTTCTGAAGATTCTCTTGTTCCTTTCTTTTTCACGCTTTCCAAAGAATAAAGTCGGGTAGAAGTTGCCAAATATGATTAAGGAGAGGTGAGTGAAAAGACTTGTCCCTCCATTCCGTTATAGTTTCAAGGATGCTATCCCTGAGGCGATCTGAGGTGCGCATGATGATCACTGCTTGATCCCAGATTTGAGCTGTGTAAGGGAAAGAATTGAGGAGATGGTTCATGTTTTCCTTTGCTTCTCCACATAGTATGCATAAAGAGGGTCCCACAAAACCTCTTTTCGAGAGGTTGTCCCATGTGAGAATGTTGGAATGGGAGACCAGCCAAAGGAATAGAGTGATTTTAGGCCAATGTTTAAGACTCCAAATTTTGCTCCAGATCTTCGAAGCTGGGAGGGGGTTTGATTGAGTTTTAATTTGGTAGGCTTCCCGTGTGCTGAAAGTACCCTGTGGCTTGTATCCCCATCGAAATGTATCTTCTCCTACAATTTTGGGTATTTTCCGTTTAGCTAGCTCATCCTGCAAGGTGCCAACTCTAAATGCGCCTCCAGATTAAGGTGTTCCCTATCCAAATGCCAGCATCTCCAAGTGTCCTCCACGGGATTGTCCTGCCAGTAGTCCGCTACTCTTGTTAGGCCTTCCCGTGTGGCTAGGGCATAGATGTCGCGGGCCCATTCTTCAGCATTCAAAGATGGCCACTGCTGCCAGGAGTCTTGCCAGAAAAGAGTCGTTTCCCCATTACCAATATCCCAAAAAGCATGTTGAGTCACCAGCTATCTGTTCTGCTTGGCGGTTGTCCAGATTAAAGAGCCCGGGTTGTCCCCATTCCAACGGATTAAGTTCTTCTCAGCCATATTTGGAGCGTATTTCTGCCTCCAGAGCCTGGCCCAAAGATCCTTTGGATTTTTTAGCCAATGCCACCAAATTTTGGTGCTGAGGACCTTGTTCATTATAGAGGGGTCCCTTAGTCCCAGTCCTCCTTGTTTTTTGGGCTGACAGAGTTTATCCCAGCTAACTAGTGTTATTTTCTTCCCTTTATTGAGGCCTTGCCAAATGAAGTTTCTCTGTAAGTTTTTGATGGCTGTGAGGACGAATTTTGGAGCAGCCAGCACTGAAAAAGAATAGATCGGGAGGGCCTGAAGAATAGCTTGGAGGAGAGTGAGACGACTGGGAAGGTTTAAAGCTCTAAAAGTCTAGGAAGAGAGTCGTTTAGAGAAAGAAGATAAGAGAGGCTCCCAAGAGGAATTGCGGAGGGTAGTGTCGATCAAGGGGATGGCAAGGTATTTGGACAGAAGGGAGCTTCTGTTGAACCCCAGGATATCTGAGATGTGGCGCTGAATCGGTGGGGGCGTATTGAAGAAAAATATTTGGGACTTATCCTTGTTGCAATCCAGGCCTGAGGCGTCAGAGAAGGTCTGGAGGATCTCTTGGATAGAGTTGGCTTCACGGACAGTAGGGCTGCCCATTAGGAGGGTATCATCCACAAATTGGTTGTGCAAGATAGGGGGAGAGATGTCGTGCAAGGGTAATCCTGTCAGAAGGTTGTTTTCTAGGGCTGCATGAATTGAGTGGCTGAGGCCTTAGGTCAGGATGATGAAGAGGACAGGGGATAGGGGATTTCCATGTCTAATCCCTCTTGAAGGGGAGAAGGGTCGTGAGGGGACCCCATTGATGAGAATAGAGAAGAAAGTCGTGGGGGTTAGATTCATGATCCACTTTACCCAGTTTTGATCAAAACCAAAAGCCAGAAGCATTGCTTGCATATACTCCCAGCTTATCCTATCAAAATATTTAGAGAGGTCTAACTTGAGGAGCATACCTGGAGTTTTGGTCTTTTGCAAAGAGTGAATTACTTCATGGGCTAGGATAACACTATCCAGGATTTGCCTACCTTCGACGTATCTGGATTTCTCAGGGGAGATGATTGTCAGTAGGATGGGCTTGAGTCTTCGAGCTATCATATTGGTGAGGATTTTGTAGATGACGTTGCAGAGAGCTATAGGCCTGTACTGCTTGGGCCAATAAGCCTGCCCCTCTTTGGAAACTAGGGTAAGGAAAGTGGCATTGAGATCTTGGAGGACCTGTCCAATGGCTCGAGAGTCTTCCAAAATTTCCCAAACCTCGGTCCTGATCATCGGCCAACAATAGTGGAAAAAGTCATTGGTGAAGCCGTCGGGCCCAGGAGCCTTGCACTTGGGGGTTTCCTGAAGTGCTTGATCTACTTTCTCGATGGTGAAAGGCCGGAGGAGGGCCGCGTTTTTCTCTTGGGTGACAAGAGAGGGCACATGCCGCGTAACCTTATTGATTGCTTCATGTCTATCTTGGATGCGCTCTGTGAAGAGGCCTTGAAAATACTCGAGCAGGGTTGTTTCCATATCAGCATGGGAGTGGATGGTTTCCCCTTCATCCGAAATGATATGCGTGATATTATTAGAGTGTCACCTTTGGATGACGGTTCTGTGAAAGAATTTGGTGTTGTGTTCCCCTTCCTTGAGCCAATGAACCCGCGATTTCTGTTTCCATAAGATTTCTTCCTGTTTCTTCCTAGCCTCAATCTGTTGAGTTACTTCTATTTCCTAGGCCTTTAGTTCCTCCGTTATCCCTTGGTCTCTGATCTGTTGTTGAATTTCATCCATTTGTGCTAACAACTGTTTCTGGGATTCAAAAATGTTGCCAAAGTTATGCATGTTCCAAAGTTTGAGAGTTTGTTTGAGATTCTTTAACTTTTGTTGGAACTTATACATCTTGGAACTGCGAGGAATCGCTGCCTCCCACCACCAGTCTTGAATATTTTCTTGGAAATCAGAGTGGTCTAGCCAGAACTCTTCAAACCTGAAGGGTTTTTTTCCAGTTGTGTTCAGGACATCCAACCATAATTGTATGGTCCAGTGATCTGAACCAGCGAGGTTCATGATATTAGATTCCATTGTCGTGCCATCCATCATGATAGATTCTGAGATGAGGAATCGATCTAGTTTGCAGGCGATTTGATGTATTCATGTCCTTTTGTTTTTCAAGGTGTGAATGTCGTTGCTAGCCTCTAGGTTGATGAGGTGAAGGTCATCTATTAGGCTATTGAAGTCACTGTATTATTGATCCAACCGTCTTGATCCACCTTTTTTTTCCTCCAGACTGCGGATGATATTGAGGTCCCCCCCAACAATCCATCTATTATGTTGTGTGAGCTTGGATAAATAACTCAGGCTTTTGAGGAAGGCTTGCTTGTCCCATGGAGTGGCCGGGCCATAGACATTGGTCAGATGTCCAGGCTTGTTTGAGCCGATAAGCCTGTAATCAGCTGTGATGGACCATTTGGTGGTGAAAAAGTTTTCCATCAGCACGACATTGGTGTTCTAGAGGATTTTCAATCCTCTATTCATTCTTGTGGCGTCGATTGAGGCCGCTCTTCCCTGCCTCCAGTAGTAGGGAAGTAACTTGTCAATGTCTTCTGAAGTGCATTTTGTTTCCTGAAATAGAACAATGTCTGGTGTTTCCACTAATATCAATTATCGTAGCATTTTTTGTTTGCTACTTCCGTTGAGGCCTCTGATATTCCATGATATGATCTTCATGATGATGGAGGAGCAGAAAGAGGAGGGAAGATGTCTGAGATTAGGTGGATCTGCCTTGAGTTCACCATGAAGTTTCCTATTTCCTGTATGAGCTTGTTTGTGGATTTCCTCCCCCTTTTCTTTTCATCTTTCTGGGCTTTGTTTGGGTTCTTTGTCTGGTTACCCTGGATTCCCAAGGCTTTGCTAGAACGTGTTGAGGATCCGGCTGAAGAGTTGAGAAAAACTTTGTGCACCTTCCGCAGTTGATCCCTAGGTATGGTGTAAAGTTTTTGCTTCCTATATGCGTGCTCCAAGTGCTCCAGATCTACCCCTGCTAGGTTTTGCTCCTCCATCTCCATTTCCTTGTCCCCATCTTCTATCTCTTGAAAATCTTGTAGATCCCATGCCAGGTCTAGGGGAGGGAGATCTGGTTCCTTACTCTGTGGGGTCCATTCAGTACTTTGGCTAACTGGCTGGGGACCCTTGTCCAGAGGTAGTACATTCGGAGTTGCAGGGGTTATGGGGTTTTCTTGTTGATCATCTAAAATTGCAAACTTATTGTTGGTTGAAGGATCTTTACTTACCTGAGTCGGTTGCTTTCTACCTCCTTGCCACCTCTTCCCTACTGGTTGTATGAAGCCTTCCTTGTCTTTGCCTCTTTCTAGGTTCCCTTCTTTGTGGGCCGAATTGAGAGGGAATTCTCTAAAGATATGACCATGCTCATGGCATTTCCTGCGTCGGAATGGAATGTGCTCATATCCAATTGTCTGAGACTAGTCCTCTTCATGATACTCCGACTTTATGGATCCTGGGAGCGGCTTTGCTATGTTCAGATACACACAGATTCGCGCGTAGGATGTGTAGCGCCACTGCTTGGTGGCTTCATAGGATTTAACATAGATGCCAATGGTGTTGCCAATGCCGGCTAAGACCTCTTCTAGCCAGAATTCTTGGGGAAGAGAGTACAGTCTAATCCAAACCGGTGCATGCGCAAAGTCTTCCTTCTCTGGGCTGAACTTTTCCATCCAGAATCTTAAGAAGAGTCCAGCCGAGTTGTAAAAATATGGGCCCCCATCAAAGATGCGGTTGCGATCCTCAAGATTGTGGAGTATTATGGTGAAGAACCCTTTGGAGCCCAGTTTCAGATCGTAATGGCCCTTTGGTTTCCACTAGTGTTGTATCCATTTGATTAGATCATGCTCAGAAGGCCAGAGCCTTAGAAATTTTCCCACCAGGGCATAGTCTCGCATATATTGCTTATGATCTTCTATGCGAGGTGATCTTATGATATATTTTGGAGCCTGTGGTGCCTGTGGAATGCATTTACCCGACATCCAAGGTACTGAGGTGTTTGCAGGGCCAATTTCCTTAACCGGGTCAATATCCATCTCCCGGTCCTTGAAATTCTCTTCCGCAAGGAGCTTCGAGCGCATGTCTTGAGGCGGCTCAAAGGTCGGCCTTTTCCCTCCTGCTACAAGGTTCTCATTTGTCGTGGCTTGGTTGTAGGAGACGTCGGTCGACGCCCCTTCCCTGCGAGACATGAGCCCCTGTGGGGAAGATGTCGTGGTGACACAGTTGGTGGCAGCGGTGGGCAGTTCTAAACCCTAGTTGCAGAGCCAAAGCATCTCCCACCCTTTTAAATATTATATTTAATCCCAATTCTCAAAAAATTCTCATGACTTTAAATGTGACCTTTTAAAAAAAGACATGTGAATCAATTTAAGGAGATTGTAAATTTGTATTTAAAGGAATTTGTCACACCTCATGCTACCACTGGAGTGTGGCAATCTTAAAAGGGTCTCAACACCTCCCGATAGACTTGGAGTGCAGCTTTCTTGAAATATGTACGCACTGTTCATCAACCCTAAACCACAACGATTTCAATATTTCTGCACCATGGTAAGTCTGGGTAATAAGACGTCGCACCCTTCGAGAGGAGGGACCTGTGGTGATGTTGAACTCGACACACCTCACACAGATTTCACTCTTGTGGCTCCTCTGAGAATTGGATGCTCGTCCAACCAGCTCTGATATCACTAGTTAGAATTGCAAATGAGGAAAACACAATTCACATATGATAATTAACAATCACACAGATAAGAAACACATGTGGTTCACCCAAACGTTGGGCTACGTCCACCAAGCATAGGCATCGATTGTCTTATAATTCAGATCATGGAGATTACAACAACTAGCAAGTTCTCACTCCGTCTCTCTCACTTTTCCTCTACGAGCTTACATGTATTTATATACATTTACAAGAAAATGTTTATTAAATGAAATCCCTATCCATATTCTAACTTGGTCTATTTGGTTGTAACCAACGCAGAATAATAGGATCCAAATCCATCCTTGAAGGAATTCGTTGTCACCAAATCCCAACAATTTCTTTGTACAATTTTATTAGTTTGTCCAAAACATTTCGATATCGATTCTTATTTCTTAGCAGAATCTATTTTTAAAATAAAAATCTATTTCACATCTCATTAAGTTCATAAGCTTACTAATACTAGGGTTATAACGGAATTCAACAGTTTCATGCATGTTCTATATAACAATGAAATCCACTAGCAATTTTGTCTATAATAAGTAACCATAAAACAAATGCATATATCTTGTCCAAATTTCATAATTAATGTAACCTCATAATTCGTTTTTTCAATTTATTCGATAGTAGGTATTTCAATAGTTAAAATCTAAATATCACAATTCAAAAGTAATGTCTACATAAATATGTGGTTTAAAAGTGGAAATTAAATGTTCAGATAACAATCACAATTTGCAATTGAGTACCGTAACCAACATCTCTATGATATTAAATGATCTCTGAGCCGATTTCCGTGCAAAAAAACCTTATCTTTCCTACTAAACCAAGGAATTCACTGGTACCTCCCAGCCAACGCTAGAGGTACTCTTCTTACCCCTTAGCCCCCCGACCTGTAAAGAGGAAAAACATAAGAAACTAGAAGATCTTCCACTCTTTCCATGTTTGGAATCCCAACTCTCACAAGTAAAATTCAGTGAAGAAAAAAGTTTTGACAGCATAACAATACTAACAAGTGAGATCCCCTCTCCCTTTCTCTCAAGTACTTTATTAAAAAATTCCCAATGAAACATGTCCTAATGCACAAATAATTATTTTTTAATAAGTTAATTAAAGGATTATTCACCCACTACATGTGTGACACTCTCCCCAAGTTGCACACGCGATTTTACTTTTTAATTTATTTAATTAGACAATTTCCCCCACATTCCCCAACATGTTCCTATTTTTCCTCTTAGTTGTCTCTTAGTTCCCTAATATGTCATTTGATGTGTGTCCCTTAACTAGATACTAGTTTGATTTGGATTAGGAGTCTTCTTTTAGTTATGATTAGTGATAGATTGACTCAAGATGTTACTCTATGTGGACCACCTATTCTCTCATGTTTTATTCTCTTTTTATTTATAAATTCCTTTTATTATTTGCATGCACACATGTGCATTTACCCAAGTTTATTCTTATTTCTTCATTCAATTAAATTGCTAGTCTAATTCTTGTATTCCCTTTTTATGGTTTACTTAAACAAACCTCTTTAGACATAGACTCTTTGTTATTTATTTATTTTTAATTGAATAATCATTTTCATTATCTTTCTAACAAATTCTAAGTATTTTATTTTTATTTTCTAAGCCTTCTAGATTTGTAATACTAACATTTGATTATGCGACATGCCCTTTAAAATACACCTTTGTTCTCTAAGGGTGCCACTCTCCTTTGAATAGTTTGGAAGTTTTCTCGATACTTGGAATCAACACTCCACTTGGTCAACCTTGTGAGATACTAAGGGCTTCTAAGGAATAAGGATTTTTCCTTATTGCGTGCCCCTTAGGATTCTTCATGAATGATTGTTTCAGTCTTCCTTCATGACATCACGGACCTCTCGAACTAGGTAGTCATTTACCTATATTTCAGGTCACGATCATAATTTATCATAACGAGATCACTTTCTCACAAGTGTCCTCAAAGACTAAGTCATATTAAAATGTGCTCAGTAGAACTGGATGTTACATACACCCCCTCTTGTTTTAAACTTCGTTGTGAAGTTTGTACAATATCAATAATAGTAGCAATATATGTATATCAAAGAGATATACATATCTAATCTATCAAAAAAATAAGGAAACTATTGACACATCTCATATGCGTCCTCTTATGTGGCCGAGTGTGGACTATAATTGTCCCACTGGACCTTCACCTTATCGACTATTCAGCTTTGTATCTCTCGAGTGTGATGGTACATAATTCAGATTGGATCTTTCATGAGAGAACCCTCGTCCAAAACCTGTAAAGAATTCAATTCAATCACATGTGAGGGATCTAAAATGTAATGTCACAAAACAGATACATGAAATACATTGTGTATATGCCTCAAAGAATTAGAGAAGGCTAGTCAGTAAGACATTGGTCCTTTTCTTTATACAAATTTGAAAGGTCCCATAAACCTAGGAGAGAGTTTAGCACCCTTTCCAAACTTGATTGAACTCTTTTGCAGATTCACCTACAAGAAAACTTTGTCGCCAATCTCATATATGTAGTCAATACGATGCACAACAGTATAACTCTTCTGTCGATATTGCGCTTATTTAATACTTTGTCTTATTGTTTGCATCTGTATTTCCATTTCTTGTATCACATCCAGTTCCTCAAGGACCCTATCCTCTAGTTGATCCCAACTTAGAGGTGTTCGACATGGTCATCCATAAAGAAATTCAAACGGTGTCATCTTGATCAAACGGTGTCATCTTGTTGTACGTGAATTCTACCAATGGTAAGAATTATTCCCATCACTTTTGTTTATCCATTACATACATACACAACATATCCTCTAAAATCTGGTTCGTTCTTTCAGTTTATCCATCTGTCTCGGGGTGATATGATGTGCTAAAATTCAATTTTGTTCCAAAAGCCTCTTGGACACCAGTCCAAAATCCTCTAGTAAACATTGATCCTCTATCGGATATGATGTTCCTTAGTACACTATGCAATCTCACAATATCACTAATAAAAAATCTAGTTGTCTAACACTTGATACATCATACGTACTGGAATAAAGTGTGCACTCTTCTCCATAGTGTCAACGAGTACAAAAATAGAATCATGTCTTCTTTCTGTCAGTGACAATCCAACAATAAAATCCATCGAAATGACTTCCCATTTCAATTTAGGATTCACGTGTGGTTGTAACAATCCCGCTGGATGCCTATTTTCATCCTTCACTTGCTGACATTCCATACATCTTGCCACATAATTTACTATGTTAGCATTCATTCCTTTCTAGAAGAATCAAGGCTTAATGTCTTCCTTCATCCTGGTGACTCTAGAATGAGCCATGTATATTTCTCAATGAGGCTCGCTTAAAATAAAACTTCTTAATTCGTCGTTAGGAGGTATGTAAATTTTATCATTATACCTCAACAATATCTCGGTGTCAAATGAATAACCTTAATACCTTGGTACCACCATCATATATTGTTTTTTATTATCATCAACTCCCTTGTACTAATCATCTTCAATCTGTAAAGATAGAATCTTTTCTCGAAGATTTGTCTTAAGAGGTATTGCTAAGAATATGTGTGGTCTTTGACTCAACGCATATTCTACTATGTTCATCATTCCTTTAATGTAAGTAATCTAAAATTCATATTCACTAAGAAGTTCTGATAAACACCTTTGTCATGTTTTCAATCACTTTGAGTAAAAATATGATGCAATCCATAGTGATCTGTCTTTAATTCAATTTTTTTTCTAATAAGATAATGTCTACAAACACGTAAGAAATATACAATTTCTAATAAATCCAAATCCTGCGTTGCGTAATTCTCTTAATTCCTTCTCAATTTCCTTGAAATGTAAGATATCACTCGATTGTCTTGCATCAGAACTCTGCCTAGACCTTCCTTGGATGCATCCATGCATGCCAAGAATTATTTTTCCATTTCAGGAACCTTCTGTATCGGCACTGTCGTTAACAAATCCTTAAGATTTTTAAATGCTTCTATGCATTTATATGTCCATACAAATTTCTTATTTTTCTTCTGCAATTTCGGAATTGGATTTGCTACCATAGAAAAAACTTTGATGAAGCATCGATAATAACCTGCTAACGCCATAAAGCTACATAATTCTTATAATTTTATCAATGTTTTCCATTCCATAATAGCCTCAACCTTCGTTGGATCCTGTCAAAATGTTTTCCTCTCCAGATATGATATGTCCCAAATAATGAATCTTCTACTGGTAAAAAGAACAGTTTGACAGTTTCCCATAAAACTTGTTTTCTCTTAAACACTATAAAACCAATCTCAAGTGTTTGTCATGCTCTTCTTTCGTCTTAGAGTAAATCAATATATCATCAATGAATAATTGTAGAAATGTGTCCTAGTATTCGTGAAACACCCCATTCATCAAACTGATGAATACGCCCGGGGCATTCATTAGTCCAAATAGTAAAATAGTAAACTCATAGTGTCTGAATCTCGTTTTAAATGCGGTCTTAGTGATATCTTATTCCTTAATCCTCAATTGATGATATCCCAATATCAATTTAATCTTTGAAAATATCGTTGATCCCTTCATCTGATCAAACAAATTGTCAATCCCTAGAAATAGATATTGGTTCTTGATCATATATTTGTTCAATTGAAGGTAGTCAATGCAAGGCCTCCATGATCCATCCTTATTTATAAAAAAAATCATTGGCACACCCCACGGCGATACCTTTGGACATATAAGTCCCAAATACAATAAATTCTTCAATTATATTTTCAACTCCTGCAATTCTAGTGTCGACATTCTATATGGATTTCTTGCAATAGGTTCAGTTCTAGTTTTCAGATCTATGTTAAAATCCAATTCTCTTTCTGCGGCAAACTCGGTAATTCCTCGGGAAATACATTGGCAAACTCTGATAGTACATGAATATTTTCTAATCCTTGTGTGTCACCCTTTTCATTAATAACTAATATGTTGTACAACTTACACCCTTTGTGCATACTTTTATGTAGTTGTAAGGAAGAAATAAACCTCAACGACACTCCTTGGTTTCTTCCTACAATTACTCTACTATGTCCCACATCATCTATCAAACTAAATCGTTTCGTCCTGCAGTTAAGCATCGGATCGTGAAATTATAACCAATCTATCTCAATCACTATATCATAAGATCCAAATATTGTAACACAAAAGTTTACACTTGTCACGAAGTCACCTAAGTTAATGTTACAATCCTTCACATTTCCTCCAACCTTTTTCTTGGCACCCGATGCGATTTCCATATGTCTAAACTCATATTGTTCAACCTCCTTTACCTTAATTATTTTAAGTGCAACACTACCCCGGTGTTACACCCATACACCCCTTGCATCCAATGCTTACACGCATGCGAGCCCATTCTTATTGCAGCCAACCAGCCAGTACATACAAACAAGCAAGGCAGGCAATCCATCCACACATGCGAGGACTTCCTCACTGCCAGGGAAACACATGCAATGCACCCATCAAGGCAGCGCATTCAAGCTCGGATTGCATGCTTCCTACCATCGGATTCACGACAGGAAAGCCAGCCGCCCATGCTATGATTATCTGGAGGCAACCCCCATACCCACCATTGGATTGATTACATCCTGCCATCGGAGACCATCCAGACAAGCAAGCATAGATTATTTGCTTCCTTACACCCAGGGGTTAGATCCTTCCTACCACCCAAGGGAGGACATGCAGGGAAGGGAACACTACAACAAAGGCATTGAATGCTCCCATGAGACACATATTAGGCTAGATACACAAATTTTAGTATCTCATGGATCTATTAAAATACTGAAATGATTATCGATGATCATACCTGATGCCTCGAGCACGGTGGACTAATGCTTAGCCTGATGGTTATTCACCACTGTATGTATCCTGTGGGATCTACCCAAATATGAAATTATTGTAGCTCCTAATGATATGGAAGATCTTTCGTTATCAATATGTTAGTATCTATGGTAATTTGTCTCTCCACATGTCCAACATCCATTCTTCAATCCGGTGCTCCTAGTTCCATAAGTAGAAGTTGTTGGCCTAGGAGTTGGTTGTACTAGTTTGTTCTATAGATCGGGTCTAAATTGTTGTTATTGTTGTGGATGTCGTTGTTGTTGCTATTGTTGTGGTTCTCTGTAGGGAGTCCAGTTCTGAGAACACTATCATCGTGTTGTTGAGAAGATAGGTCCTTTGGGCATATCATGGTGCCTAAACATCTGTCTAGCTTGTGTCTAATGTTGCTTCTCTCCCGTTGTCACATTTTCAGTTTGTCTAGAAGGTGTCCTTCACTAAACCCCATTGTTCATTTCTTATTCAAAAATTAGAGCCTTCTGAAGTGCAGTGTTCAACCTCTAAGGCATCAATATCCTCACTGTCTCACAAATGTTGAAGTTGAGGCTAAACACAAACTTGTTAACCTTTACTTTCTCAGTGTTCATATGTGGAGCATATCTAAATAACTCCATGAACCTGGCCTCATACTCTAGTACCATATGACTAACCTTTCATAATCCATTGAACTCATTAAGTTGGCTCTCAATGAATTCATCTGACAAGTATCGCTCCCAAAATCGTTCCTCGAATGATTCCCATAAGACATTTTCAATGACCATGTTTAATTGATGTAATATCCCCTGGTAGAGATCCAGTTGTAATTATGACTTGTAAACATGTTTTTTAAGTTGGTGAGCCGATTTATTATAATCCAAGAGGATTATGTGATAATTAGGCCAGAGAGCCTAGGATTCTAAGGCCAAGATCCTGTTTTGTATATGTAATTATGCAAAGTCATTAATAAAAAATATAAACATCTTTGTGTGTAGACCGACCATGAAGAAAGAGTGATGGGGGAATAAGCTTCCAAAAAGTTGGGTAAGGGAGGAGGCTAAGTGTTTGGGCCTAGGGGCTAAGCTAGGGGGCTTACCTCTAAAGGGGATAATAAATTATTATTATTTCCTAAAAGGCTAAGGTGGACAATTGACCAAGTGTTCTCCTAAGTTCTTGGAAAATGAACGTATGCTAAGTGGAGCACATGCAGTTGTAGGAAGACAAGTGTCAACCTGGGTGCATTCAGTTATATCTGAGAAAGATAGCATGTTAGGGGGTTCACTTTCCATTATTGATCCATTGTCTAACTACGAACCGGGGGAATCCATTACTGATCTCTCAAACTAGGCACCTGTGATTCAAATCGTGTTGAGGGTTCACTTTTCATTCAATGTGACTCCCATCCTTGCGTCTTTATGAGTTTTGATATCCTTCACCTTTGCGTCTGCACTCTTGCGAGGTTAGTCACCCTGAAACCAGTGAAAACCGAGGGACTAATCTGTGTCTCCTGTGAAGTCTGAGCACCCTGTAATTGTTTGAGCCATGTGGTGTCATAACTGTTGGCTATTGTGGCCATGTAGTTCCTTGACTGAGTGTGGTTTGCTGCCATCGGTTGTTTCTTACTGACCCTTTCTATGTCTAGTGTATGATTGTTATCGTTTTGGGTGTCCATACCCATTTTTCCTGTTGTTGTTGTTGTCAACCATACCTAGCTATAGCTGAGAAGAAGATTGGTTGAAGAGGTAGGTTTTCAAGCCTACCTCTTGAGAGAGTTTATTGGGGAGTGAGTTCTCCTGGAAGGGATTCCTATAGCAATTACAATACTCTTATACTTCTGGTGTAGCCTATTTCTGAAGCCCAAGGTAAGGGAGGTGTAATAGTTGATGGACATGTATTAGTGAAGGTGTACCCTACTAGGGTGGAGTAGGCGTGTGGGGAATGAGGGTCTGTAGGTTGTGGGCATAAGTGGCTCCTAGGATAAAATATCCTTCCTGTGTTTTGTGCAACTTACCTATTGACCTTGCCTAGTCTAGGAATCCCTTACCCGGTGGAGGTTAGTGCCAACTTGGGGGTGACCTACTGCTGAGCGTGATGAGAAGTGTGGTCTTTGGATGGGAGGTTTGTGGAAGGTCTGCAAACATTTGGTAGTCCTCTAATAAACGATAAGTATCTCTTTTATATTCATTTACATGTTGTGTAATGGTACATATGTTGTAATTGACGAGTATTGCCTGTGTATGTTGTATATGATGCATGTGTAGGCTTACTGTTATTTCCAAAATAATATGTTATATATATGTAGAATAGTCATTCTATGATTATGTGAATGTGTATTTTTTCTGTAAGTACCTCTATGTGGTATAGCCCAGTAGTTTAAGCCTGGAGTTGTCACAGATCAGAGATAAATGTTTCCACACATAGCATTTCCCCGACGTTGGAGTTGTAGGTCAGGGGATGTTACAATATGGTATCAGAGCATGGTTTCAAAACTGATCCTGGATGGTCCATGTTAGTGGAAGTTGAAGAAATATTTTCAGAAGGAGTTGTTTTTAAAATGGACAAAACTCAATTTCTCACCCAAGGTTTCAACGTAGAGCCTGGATGGGTTGGGTAAGTGGTCATTGGACTCAAGGTTTCAAGAGGAAATTATGTTAAGAGGAACCAATTTTGGACCTCAGAAACATCCCTGAGTGCCAAGAGGATTACCTTGGTCATGTTAAGAAGCTCATGAGGAGTAGAGGTATTGTAAATCTGTGACAGACGTGGTATTTGGCCATAGAGAGAGAGATCACAACACTTGTGGTGTTGGTGCCTTAGGATCTGTTTGGAAGGAAAGGGAAATACTTTACGACTGTCAGATATAGAGAAGGTGTAGAAGGGTTAACCTGTAAGCCCTTCAGAATTCATGATTTCAGTGAAGTTGATGCAAAATAAGAAAAAGTTGGAAGCCACAAAGTGGATCTACACCGTAGATCTGGGGAGAAGAGCTTGAATGTTGGATCAACCAATGTTAAAAGGTAAAACGCAATGGTGAAGAGAAAAATATAGTAAATCTTATAGGACCAGAGTTAATCCAGACCGTTTGTCAAGAGGGATGTGTGCCAATAGATTGGTTTGTTTGGGATTTCAGCATTCGGTAAAATTAGTGTTTGTTGAGGAGAGAACTCTTGAAACCCAAAGTTCCAAAGTCCCAAATATTCAAGGTAGTGAGTCATGATGACACCACTTGGATGGACTTGGAAACATGGGATGTCTGCCATGTGTCAGTGGGTTTCAAACCCATGGAAGGTTGAAATGAGATATGGAATGTGATGTGTGACACCCATCTGATTGGGCCATGATTCAGTCGCTAGTATTCTGCCACATGGCACTCTGTATGATAATGGTTAGTGGGACCCCAGGTTACATAAAAAAGTTAAAGGTCGGAGTACCCACCCTAGTGTTGATCCTGATACATCAAGATCAATGACCATAAGGCATTGCGGGGACCCAAGTTGTACAAGAGTTAATTCTCTAAGGCGGTCCCACAATCCAAACCATTGTTTCATCGAGGGGTTACATGCAATGTTAGAAGAATTGCGGGAAAAAATGTGGGTTAATCCAAACCATTATTGCATGCTCCCACAATTGGAAAACATTAAGTGATGTGAGGTAATGACATCACCAAAGGTGATTGGGAATGTTCGGAGATTTGTAGTTTGGAGATGCAGATGCAAGATTCTCTAAAGCTCTAAAGTCCCAAAGAAATGATGTTCGAAACTCAGACACCTGAGGTTCCATAATAAGTGTAGGTTGTCGGATGATGACTAGACGTGGATGGTTGATCTACCCTACTTTGCGAGTTCAGTAATTTGGAACTCCGAGAGATTTTTGGGTGGTTCCTTGAAATCTTTTGAAGCCAAAGGCCTGAGTAAGCACCTATTGATCTAGAGGTTGGTCATGGACTGTGATCACATGGATTGGGTACTGAGAGAAAGGGGATAGTGCCTGAAAATTATTACAGAGAAGAGAAGAGATCGAAAAGAAAATGAAATTTGAACATTTTCTTAAATCGGATTGGTTCATGAATGTTGTGGGATTTGTTAAGGAACGATGGCCTAACAATTTTTTGTTGACTGTACGTTGTGTTTGAAGAGTTCAATGACTGTCATAAGCAAATAAAAATTTTACAGACAACTTAGGAGACACTCATAGAGTTTTTGAAAACTCTGAACGAAGACCTATGCAAGGAGTGCACCAGGCCAACAGTTGGACGAGGTGTTGAAAGACATCCATCTGGAGGCTAGTGAAAGTGCAAGGAATGTGCATAGAGACGAACTTGTTTCAAGTTCGAAATATATGGAGGAAAAGCACAAAACATGCCAGGAGGGAACCAAAAAGTCTTTTGGAAGATGTAGAAGGGTAGAATCCCTTGGGAGACTGAGAAAGTTCGAGAAGCTCAAATGGGATAGTGCAAAGGGTGCATAAGAGTCAGACTTATCCCAAGTCTAGAAGCTCAGGAAGGATATCATTTTTAGAAACACAAACGAGACCTAAATTCAAGGACTTGCAGAAGGATCAAAGGTTGAAGCCTTGACACTTAGAACATTTCCCATTTTGGGAGAAAGTGAAAGCTTAGGAGGAGGAGCGACAACTGTCATCAAATTAGATGTAGAGGAAGATATATGGTTGTCGAATTTAACATCCAGATAGAAGGAACATGTGCAGAAGGAGATCATATATGTCTGTCAGATCTGAGTGAGAGGACCAATAGCCATTGGATCCCAAGGAAAGTGCATGAGACTTAACTCTTTTAAGATGCCCAGGAGAGTGGACTCACGAAGTCCCGAAATGATGAGAGTCATCGATGTGAAGGAGGACATGCAGCGCCATATCTAGACTCCAGAAAAGTGGAGGGGGGAAAAGTTCGAAGACCCAGAGAAGATCTCGATCATTGATCCAGGAGGGAGCTGAAGGATTGTTGATGTAGTTGAGGAGGCCAAAGTCCCAAAGCGTGAGCAGAACCATTGATTGAGGAGGATGGATGGCATATGATATGCCATTTCAGATAAATCCCTCTAGAAGAAATGGGAGTTTGAGAACTAAAACTCCGGAAGGTGGGACTCATAGAGAAAATCGTAGTCGCACATATGAAGTGATAGGTGTCAGCAGATATTCCACTCTAGAAGATAGCTACTAAGGAGGAAGATAGAGTTTAGAGTTGAAAATCCCGAAGGTCGGAGGGCCGGATTCAATCGTAGTCGTTGATTTGGAAGGGAGCTATGTGTTGATAGATCGCGCAGATAGGATATTGTGAGTGAAAGGAAAAAAAAAGTTTGTTGATTGGACAGTTGGCTAGAGGTAGGTAAAGAATAGAAAGGATTAGTTGATCGAGAGGTATTTCCAAGGAATTGGAGATCAACGATAGAGTTTGATTTTGGGGTGAGAACTTTCTAAGATGTTAAAAATAAAAGATTGGGACGCAATTTATACAACGTTTTTAACAAAGTGATATGTGGAAGCTGGAGGTGAATTGCGGGGTGAAAAGTGGGTTGGCCAAAAACCACTCTTGCCCATGCCCACAATAATATTTTTCCATGGGATCATAGGCTAGGGCCTTATGAAGGAAGGGGTTAATGAAAAAGGAGCTAGTGCCTGAAACTCTACATTTTAGAAGTGCGCACACAAAGGGCGTGGGTATCATAGGACCTGCACCTAAAGAAGAAAAGGGGGCCTGTTTATAATAGTTTTGGGTTCAATCACGAGCCTGAAGAGTCAATTCGACTCAGAATATTCAAAGATCCTTTGATCGGGAGGTCAGCAGACCCCGCTAAGGTGGGGGCACTGCGTCGAAAGTGCTTAGGGGAGGAATAATCATGCATAGTGATCATAGTGGGAGCATAAGAAGATTCAGGAATCTAGGAAGAATTGTAGACTTCTGGGATCAACAAGGAAAAGTTTTATAGGGAGAAAGAGTTTGCTGCAATTTTTGTGGCAGCATGTTACGGCTTGTTGGGTTAGCCAGAGGAAAGAATGCCTACATGTTTGCAAGTGTTTTTGGTGAGGCTGTTGCATAAGGAGGGAAGCAATAGAGAGATGAAGTGTTGCTTATAAGTATGATAAAAGAAACATGAAAGATTCTATTTCCATCAGATATTCAGGTAGTATAAAATTTATTAATGGCAGTCATGCAGGTATGAGTTTTTATTACTCTTTTTGCATAATCGCTGAAGGAATTTAGGTAATAATTTCTTCAACTAGAGTTATTTTATAAAATCACATGATTATATTATTTGAATGAATACCATTGGATGTAGTAAAGGCCAAAGGCATGTATTAATTAAAATATTTTTAGCTTTTGAATGCACACACTGGCATAGTAGAATGTCATGTTAATTTGGTTGTGGGGTAATAACCAAAGATTTAAAAGATAAGAACTTGTTATAGGAAGGAATGTCAGTAATCTAGTCATGTATGAGACTAGGACACGGTTGGATATGGCAAGGTATGGATATGGAAAGGTTATGAGCCACAGGAGTACTAAAATCTTCCTACCTTTAAATAAAACTTGGGTTGCAACCTTTTTGCTAACACTAATGAACACCGCAAAATTATATTCTTGGTGTAGTGTTCGGGTCAAAAAGGAAGGCATCCAATTAATTGGGAAGACAATAGGAAGTGTGTGGAGAATGTGTCAACACATTGGCCAAAATTCCAACTTATGGATGGTGAGATACATGATTGAGATGAAGAGCATTATGTAATTCAATGCAAGGTCTGTTGAATAAGTATGCATTGAGAATTCCACTCATGCATAGTAAGTGACAAAATTGTATACTAAATAAAATGATTGAATGTGTTTTCTAGGTACATGCATATATATTATTGCATGGAAATAATTGTCACTAACAGTTGAAATGTTGTTAACTCATGAGGTTGAGGATATTTCAGGGACGGTTAGACATTGCAACAAGAAAGTTGCAAGTCATTTAGTCACATGAGCATTGACTACAAGAAATTTTCTTGTTCAGAAAAAGAAGTAATGAACTTACAGATATTACTGTGAACATGCATATGCATAGAATGACGAGTCGTTCTATTTCATTAAAATCTTGGGTGATTGTGATTGAATTACTAGGTGCAGGAAATTCTAAGATCACTGCATAAGATTTTATACATATTGCAATTGAATTATGATATACAAAAAATACTGACAATTGTTGGATGTATCCAAGATGAAGGATTGCAGGAAAAATGGTATGTAGTTGCTTCCTGTGGAAAACCACGGGGAAGGTTGCATTCATAAATGGAAACAACCAAGAAGAATTATGAAATATAATTTCATGTTTTGGGGGAAACTTGAATTCCCTTTTGAACTAAGTTGGAGTTCCTAAATGAATTATTTTATGTCTTCTCATGATAACTGCATGTGGGTGATGCATATGAGATGATGTTGATTAAATTTAGAATGTTTACTACGAAGAGTATCTCGGGGAATATGATGATTGGAAATATCTGAGGGTAGTTGGAACTTCGGGAGACATGGTGCTCTGAGACTTCCTGAGTCGTCCTGTTGTTGAAGCCCAAGGAAAGGGAGTTGTAGTAGTCAATGGACTGTGTGACAGTGAACGTGTACCCTCCTGGGGTGGGATAGGCATGTGGGGTAATGACAGGCTATTGGTTGGAGTATTGTTGAGGTTTGGTACCTTGGTCTAGACCATGTTGATGTGGAAGGTCTTCTCAACCAAAAGATAAGTATCAATTCTCTATTCATTGTATGTTGTGTATTGTAAACAGGTTATAATGTTATTAGAATTGTCTATATATATATGTGTGTGTGTGTGTGTGTGTGTGTGTGTGTGTGTGTGTTTTAATGTTTCTTCCAAATGAATAGATGTAGGAGCAGAGTGTTTATGTCTATGGAGCCACAACCCTGCTAAGAGTTTATCAACAATGAGATCTAAGGCTGGGTGGAACGTCGTGGATCTACAGACAATCAGTGCTTTCAATGAGGTTTAATTGAAGCATGTATCAAGAAGAAATGAGATAAATGCTTCCTGAAGCGGCCCTATGGAATAAAGCAATTGAGTTTAACATGTAGAAGGAACACCAGAATTAGCGCTTGAAAGTAGAGCACCAAGTGGATAATGAGCTTCCAATAGCTAAATCTTGGAGCTTTTTGAAGAATTTTTGAATTATATATTTCTAAACAAGTTTCACTGAGGACAATGAAAAAACAAGGGGAAGGGATTGTAATATCCCCCGGTAGAGACCCAGTCGTAATTATGAATTGTAAACATGTTTGTTAGGCTAGTGAGTCGATTCATAATAAGCTAGGATTCTTATGTGATGGTTAGGCCAGAGAGTCTAGGATGCTAAGGCCAGGAGTCTCTTTTGTATATGTAATTATGCAAAATCATTAATAAAAAATCTAAACACCATTGTGTGTAGACCAACCATGAAGAAAGAGTGATTGGGGACTAAGCTTTCACAAGGTTGGGTAAGGGAGGAGGCTAAGTGTTTGGTCCTAGGGGATAAGCTAGGGAGATTACCTATAAAGGGGATAATGATTTATTATTATTTCCTAAAAGGCTAAGGTGGACAATTGACCAAGTGTTTTCCTAAGTTCCTGGAAAAGGAACATATGCTAAGTGGAGTGCATACGGCTGTAGGAAGTCAAGTGTTGTCTTGGGCACATGTAGTTATAGCTTGGAAAGCCTACCTGCTAGGGGGTTTTCATTCTATTCTCGATCCATTGTCTAACCATGAACCATGAGCATCCATCACGAATCTCTAGAACTAGTCACCTATGATTCAAATCATGTTGGGGGTTCACTTCCCATTCAATGTGACTCCCATCCTTACGTCTCGATGAGTTTTGAGATCCTTCACCTTTGCATCTACACTCTCGTGAGATTAATCACCTTGAAACCAGTGAAAATCGAGGGATTGATCAGTGTTTACTGTGAAGTCCGAGCACCCTATAATTGTCTGAGCCATGTGGTGTCATAACTGTTGGCTATTGCGGCCACACAGTTCCTTGAATGAGTGTGTCTTGCTATCTTCGACTATTTATTACTTATCCTTGCTATGTCTAGTGTATGACCATTACCATTTTGGGTGTCCATACCCATTTTCCCTATTGATTTTTTTGTCACCCATACCTGGCTATAGTTGAGTCAAAGATTGGTTGAAGAGGCAAGTTTTCAGGCCTTTGAGAAACTCTCCTAGGTGAGAGAGTTTGTTGGGAAGTGAGTTCTCCTAGAAGGGAGTCCCGTAGCAACTACAATACTCTTAGATTTCTAGTCCAACCTGTTGTTGAATCCCAAGGTAAGGGAGATGTAATAGACTATGGACTTGTATTAGTGAAGGTTTACCCTCCTCGGGTGGAGCAGGCGTGTGGGGAATGAGGATCTATGGGTTGGGGGCGTAATGTAACACACCCACCAAGGGGCTAGAAGATTTTTTGGCTTTTTCCTTCCTTTTGTCGAGGAACATAATTCCCCAAATTCATATGGGGCCTGATGCAGTTCCTACCCTATCCTGTCCTTACTCATGTGATCACGGGTTATGACCATCGGCCTTATCGGAGAGGTTCTCATCAGCTTTCACAATTTGGGAAATCGCGATTCATGCATTCCCCTTTCTCTCTTGTCTCTCGAAGTGCCCAAATCGGAAGGGGACCAATAGTTTGTCATAACTAAAAATGCCTTATATTAAAACATGTCACTCCACCTTTCAGGGTTTACTCCATCGGGATTTCGAGATGTGCGACGACAGGAGGTCTCACACCTGGGTTTCTCAGGAGCCAAAACTCCAAGACACCAAACTCTAACATGATTCATTATTTCGGGGGTTTCGTCCTTGAAGATTTTGGGATGTGCGGCGATAGGAGGTCTCACACCTAAGTTTCCTGGGAGTTGAAACTCTGAAACACCAAACACTAACATGCTTCACTATTTTGGGAATTCGTCCATCGGGATTTCGCGAGTCGGGAGTTTCGAGACTGGCGAACACGTGGGGCCCGCACTTAGGTATCCCGGGTGCCGAAATACTGAAATATGATAAATTTTCCACACTCTATCTTTCGGGATATCGCAAGTCGGGATTTTGGGACTTGCGAGTACAAGGGATCTCGCCCTTGGATATTCCGGATGATGAAACACCGAAATATCGGGATTTAGCCACACACTGTTATTTCAAGATTTCACAAGTCGGGATTTCAGGGCTTGCGAGTACAAGGAAACTAGCACTTAGATACCCCGGGTGCCGAAACACCGAAACATCAAGACTCAAATCCACGCTAGACCATTTCGGGGTTTCACTAATCGGGACTTCGAGATACAAGAGGATGAAGAGTCACCTTCTTCGATTTCCTGAGTACCAAAAAGCCGATACACCTACTCATCATACCTTCTACCAAAATTTGGGGTTTCGCGGATCAGATATTCGCAATGTGCGTAGACAGGAGGTCTCACACCTAGATCTTCCAGGAGCCAAAACTCTGAAATACAAACTCTTAAACCTGTGTATCTATTTCGGGATTTTGCAAGTCGGGGTTTCGGGACTTGCGAGTACAAGGAAATACTCCCTTGGGTATTCTGGGTTTTGAAACACAGAAAATTTCTAACTCATCCACACGCCATCATTTCGGGTTTTCATGAATCGGGGTTTCAGGTCTTACGAATACAGGAGAACTCGCACTTAGGTACCCCGGGTGCTGAAACTCCAAAAACTCATAACTTACCCACTCACTAGAATTTTGGGATTTCATATGTCAAGATTTCACGAGTCATGAGGAAAAGGGTTCTTACCCTCTGATCTCTCGGGTGCCGAAAAGCCGAAACGATTGTCGGCCACCAGGTGTACTCTACAGCTGGATGGTGCAGGTACTCCCACGGGTCTGTGAATCGACAGTCCCGATTTCCTCACTACTTACAAAGGTTAAAAAGGGGTCGAGGCATTAACTCTTGTGTTCCTTCATTCAATTTAACGATCGTAACAGACCTTAGATCCTACGAAAGTATCTCATTCATGCATTTAGCAAGAGGAAGGGTATCCTGGGTACCGAACCACCGAGAGGTCCTTAATTCATCCACACACTATCATTTCGGGATTTCGCGGTTCTGGGTTTCAGGACTCACAAGTACAAGAGGACTCGTACCTAGGGATGATTTTAAGGATGGAAATTTATTTTAAAATGTAGAAACCTTGGTGAATCTTACTAATCCTTCATATGTCAACTATAAATGTTTGGCGATAATTTTGTAAAAATATTCAAATTTCTAAGTATTTTATATAGTTTTTATAAACTTTTGGCGATTTTTGAGGTAAAATAATTTTATCCTATAGAATTTGAGAAAATTATTTTTAAAATAGTGAATCTCGTTTTTGGAAAAACCATGGAAAATTAGCCCATGAGTGAAATTTAGCCCCTAAAATCATCCATGTTCGTAACTAGATACCCCTAGTGCTGAAATGCTGAAATGTCCTAAGTCTAAGAGGACCATTCTCTCTCTCGTGCATGGTTTTTCAGAATTACACCATAAAATCCTCCGACACATTCTTGGGTAAAATTTAAAAAGGGGTGTCCATGTGGGAAGATCTATCCAAGGCATTACTTGAGATAAAATAAGGGAATAGATTTCCGGAGAACAAACTTGAATACTGAATCTATTGAAAATATACATATATACAAATATATATGTAAGTCATATATGGTCTTTCCAATATACACATGCAGCTACCATTTATAATCAAACACCATACAGACAATCTTATATGGAAATCATTTATAATTTCACAAACTATGAGCATACATGTCAGGATATTTAAATTCAAGATACAAGATATAACACTTATCAGAAAACACCAGGTGTGATGCAACTGCTGAGAGGGGTTCTTGTTTCCACCCAACCGTAGGCTCAGCGACTCCGAATGGATTTACCACTAGCCACCCCTGAGATAGACCACGATGGTTGAGACTCTATGTCTCTGTTCTTCAGCGATCAAGAATGAAGGTTACTCTCCTTCTTCTCTGCTATCGCTCACTTTGTTTTTTGTTCTAGATTTCTTCCAATCTCCCCTTGTGATCTCCCCCTCGCGTCCATTTTCCACACTTTTTACCTACCTTTTCTTTTCCAGCAAGGTTGCATGTGGCACAAATTTCCCCGCAGTGGTCAGGTCTGAGGCTTCCATGGATGGGCGGTTCACCCCCATCCCTCATTAACTCATGAGGATCCTCTTCACCTACCATCCTCATGAGTAATTCATTTCGGGGCAGGTGAGCCGCTCTTGGTTCTCTGGGCCAGTGAAGACCAAATATGGTATTGGTTTCAGTGGAAGTTAATGCCACCATTCCAGGGGCCTTCCACCACCTTTCTTTAGCCATTGTGGTCTCTTTTTCAGCACATC
>JZKD02S1649763.1:45381-113281 GCA_000966675.3 Picea glauca
TATATATATTCAAAATGTTAATTTACATTCATCGACTTTGTATACTAAGTTCCATTCAAAATCACACATTCACATCTTTGAGTTTGCGACAGTTCTTGGCTAGCATAATTATTTTTACAGACTGGGGGAAACAGGGTGTTACAATTCCCTCCCCCTTAAAGGAACATCATCCTCGATGTTCTATATATCATCATGACATGTATGTACATAGGTAAACGAAATTGGATATGCCTATTTCATGGCATCCTCCATTTCCCATGTAGCCTCATCTGGGCCAAAATGTCTCCACTGCACCTTGACCTGTGCAATGGTTCGGTTCTGGAGCAGGGTTTCCTTTCTGTCCAGTATGCATTGAGGTTCTGGTAGAAATTCTCCCTCCAGTTCCATCTGGATCACGGACCAGACAATTATATGATTAGAATCATGTACATATTTCTTCAATAATGAAACATGGAAAACATTATGTGTTTTTACTGTGGGTGGAAGTGCTAGCCTGTAGGCTATGGGTTCCACTCTATCTAGAACCTCAAAGGGTCCACAATACCAAGGTGCCAACTTGGCACAAGCTCCCATTTTCAGAGAAGTCTTTCTGGGTCTAACTATGAGATATACATGGTCTCCCATCTTGAACTCTCTTGGGGTTCTCTTTTGGTCAGCGTAACTTTTCTGTCGATTCTAAGCAACCTTCAAGTTTTGTTTTATCTGAGTCACTTGTTGTTCCATTTATTTCAACATGTCTGGTCCAAAATAAATTTTGTTTATGGGATTACTCCAACTGACAGGAGTGTTGCACGACCTACCATATAGGACTTCGAAGGGGATCATCTTTAAGGATTCTTGGTAGCCATTGTTGTAGGTGAATTCCACCAGTGGCAGGTAATCTTCCCACTTCTTGGGTTGATGCATTACATGCATTCTTAGCATGTCTTCTAGTATTTGGTTCACTCTTTCTATTTGTCCATTAGTTTGAGGGTGATAGGCAGTGATAAACAGTAACTTGGTCTCTAAACCAACCATTAGTGAACTATAAAAGTTGGAAGTAAATTTCGTGTCCCTGTCCGACACGATCTCTTTCGGCATACCATGCAATCTTAATATCTCCTTCATGAATACTTGAGTGATGTATATTTCCTTGCAAGTTTACTTGACGGGGATAAAGTGAGCGGACTTGCTCAATTTATCCACCACTACCATCATGGCATCATTCTGTTTGGTCGAGGTTGGTAATCCGGTGATGAAATCCATCGAGATGGTTTCCCATTTCCATTCTGGGACTGATAGAGGTTGCAATAATCCTGCTGGGTGTCAGTGTTCTGCTTTTACCTGTTGGCATTCTATGCATTTGTCTAGGTACTCATCTATGTCTTTCTTCAATCCAGGCCAACATAATTGTTTCCTGGTGGCTGTGATCATCTTCTGGTATCTTGGATGACCAATATAGGGTCTTTTATGTAGCTCATCTAGTATGAACCTCTTCAAGTCGTCACAATCTGGGATATACAATCTACTTCAGTAAGTGAGTAGACCTCCTTCCATCATCTGGTAATCTTCGTACTTTACCTCGGTAGGCTCTTACTGTAGGTACAAGGTCATGGTCTAGACAAAGGGATATGTTTCTTGTGCATTTCTGACTCTTTCTTTGATATCTGTCTCACGGGTACTCACCGCGGCTAGGTGAATTGTTTTCATACTTCTGTTAAGGGCATCGACCACCCTATATTCCTTTCCTTTAATGTGTTTGATTTCGAAATCAAACTCGCTAAGGAGGGACATCCACCTAGCTTGTCTAGCATTGAGATTTGGCTGGTCAAATAGATATTGCAATACATAGTGATCTTTCATAAGTACAAATTTTCTTCCCAGGAGGTAATGCCTCCACATTTTCAAGGTGCGCACTATGGCAGCCAGCTCTAGATCATGGGTCACATAGTTGACTTCATGTTCATTCAATTTTTGGGATTCATAGTAGACCACACTTCCTCCTTGCATAAGGACTCCTCCGAGCCCTTCCTTACAAGCATCTGTGCACACGAGGAAGTCAGCTTCGAGATCGACGATCTTCAACACGGGTGCGTGGGTCATTAGATGTTTCAGGGTTTGAAATCTTTCTTCACATATTTGTGTCCATGTGAATTTTTTCCCCTTCTTCTGGAGGGCAGTGATTGGACAACGAATCTTGGAGAATACTTTTATAAATCTCCTATAGTATCCTGTTAATCCCATAAAGGATCTGATATCTGAAACATCCTTTGGGGTAGGCCATTCCATGATAGACCTGATTTTGTTAGGGTCTACCGCTACTCCTTCTTCGGATAGAACATAGCCTAAGTAATGTATTTTCTTTTGGAAGAATTCACATTTGCTGAATTTGGCATAGAGTTGATGTTCTCTTAGCACTTGCAGCACAAGCCTAAGATTTTCTTCATGCTCTTCTCTATTCTTAGAGTAAGTTAATATATCGTCAATAAAAACCGGCACAAATTTGTCTAGGAATTTGCTGAGTACATTTTTCATCAAGCACATGAAAGTGGCAGGGGCATTGATTAACCCAAATGGAACTACTACAAACTCATAGTAACCATACCTCATCTAGAAGGCAGTTTTATGGATGTATTCACCCTTGATTCGAACCTGATGGTATCCCGACCTCAAGTCAATATTTGAGAAAATAGACGCACCCCCTAATTGGTCGAACAGGTCATTGATCCTGGGCAAGGGGTACTTGTTCTTTATGGTTACCTTATTGAGTTGTCTATAATATATACACAGTCTAAGAGTATCGTCCTTCTTTTTCACAAATAGGATTGGTGGTCCCCATGGAGACACATTGGGTCAGATATAGCCCCTATCCATCATTTCTCTTAATTGCAATTTGAGTTCAACTAACTCGGGTGTTCTCATCCGGTAGGGTGTCCTGGACACCATCACCACTCCCGATGCAAGTTCTATTGAGAAGTCTATGTCTCTTCTCGGAGGTAGACCCGATACCTCTTCCAGAAACACATCTCTGTATTCTCTCATGGTAGGGTGGTCTTTGAGGCTTGGTTTGTCATCTTCAATAGTTTTCAACACCTGTATTGCATATAGGGGACATCCTTTTCGGCAATACTTTCTCATTTGTGTTGTTGGGGAAAATCACCCTACAGACTAGCAAATAGAGTTCATACTTTGCATGCAGATATGACCGAGTAGAGATTACTTTCTACCTTCATCCCTAGATTTAAATCCCCTTTTCTTAGTAAATGCATGGAAAGATCAACCTACCTCGTTCCTGGCGTTTGATGTCGATCCTCCATTGTGCTTGATTACTTGTTTGCAATACTCCTTCCAAAGCTAACATGCATCCAAGACAAGCAACAACTATGCATGCATACTACTTATATACTAACGGGTTAGAAATCCAAACATATACTAATCAAACTGTAAAAAGTTCATGAATTGGGACAGGAAAATAATTCTCTTTATTACTTAGAATGAGTCAACTTACAAAAGTTGAGATGGACCACCGCTCCTTGAACCTGATCCTAGGCTCCTCTTCTTCTGGTCTTCAACTACTTTGCTTTGAATCTCCTTTGACACAAGGAAATGCTAAAGGGTTGGGAAAATGGGAATATGTAAATGGGCAAAGTTTCTTTTCTATATTTTTCCTCCTTCCAAATGGGACCCCTACCCCTTCTTTTATAGGCTAGAAGGAGCTAGATATTTGGATGAACCCTTGGCCATGCATGATCGGGAGTTGCAGTTAACTCACCCATATCTTTTTGTTCCATCGACAACTTTCCTTTTTTCATACTTTTGTCAGTCCATGCGGGTTTTTTTGGGTTAGTCAGCATGTACACACGTGCAGTAATTAATTAGGGCGCGTGGGCCTTTATACAAGAGGATTTTCAAAGAGTTGTTCAACAGTGCTTTGGCAAAGAAGGGATATGAGTTGGCCTGATGCCAAGTAAGCATGTGTGGTGCAATTTAGGGTTATAACAGATGCCGCCTAATGTGTGAAGTCAGAAGAGCATATGATGGCCAAAATACATTACCAATCTTTACTTATGTGACGAAACTATTGAGCTCAAGGATCATGAACCAAGAGGTGTCGTCTGCAAAATAACAAATGTCTCACCGAGGTAGGCATACCCATGCTCGAAAAAAAATATAAACATGGCTACCAATCAAATACACTGTAGATCCATGTAAAATAACTATAAAGAGTAGCCGTGAACAATACATAGCAGAGCTACATCTCGAAATCAGAAAGATATACATATAGAGTATCCATCTGCCAGAAGCTGATTTGGCCTGATGGTTGGAGATGAGATCTTCAGAGCTCGAGAAACAACTTCAAAATCTTCAAAACTCGGGTAGGAGTGTAATATGAGTGTACGACTGCACTACCCAGAGGTCTTCGACGACTCGTCGGTCATGGAATTGATAATATTGATGATCAAACTGAAGGCTTTAGTGATTTCGAACAAGGATTTGATTGGATGTTCAGGATGGTCGGGTATGAGGACAAGAGACATATTGCAGAGGGGCTGACTCAGTCTTGGTGGAAAACTTCCCTTGGATAATAACACGACAAATAATGAGACTCAGGCTACATGTATGTTAATCATAAGCCTATGAAGCAGAAGGCAACGCAAACTCTCCATATGTTTGGAAGGATAACCAAATAGTGGAGGACACAACTCTATATAGCAAGAAAAAGATTCCTAAGGTAGTAATACATCCCATATTTTGATGAACAAACGAACAGATGTGATTTATCCAAGGGCGACTCATTATGCTGCCAATAAAGAAAATAATTTTCCCTTCCTCTTTTTGGGGTATATTTGATTTTTTTGTTCTTTTCAATAATTGTGGAAAAAGAATAAAGGAATATTATGTTACAAGGGAGGAACGAGTGTTGCAAACATAGAAGCTCAAGGCATAAGGACAAGGCTGATGTTCTAGTAGAATGATACTCAATAAAAATTTTCCGAGGGCCAAAGGTATTAAGACATAGAAGCAAACTGTTACAAGGCTAGTATATAAGGTATGCAAACGCAGTTAACAAAACACACAATGGTAACGTCCTTCGATGTAAGTTTAATGAGCCCAAAGAAGGTAAGGTCGGTGGTTTTTCATATTTAGAGAGTCTGAAAAAACATAAAAGGAGACTCCATTGGGGTACCTTTTTCAAAGGTATTCTATTCATTTCGAAAAAGGGGTAAACTAGCACTGTCAAGACATCTATTCAAAACCATTTTAATGAGTGTGATAAAGACAAGGTCACTAGGCCATTTTTTCATTTTTAAGGAGTATGAAAAAAGCTTAACTATGGACTCCGTCAGGAATATTCTTCTGGACCAATTTAACGAGTGTGAAAGAATAAGGTCACTTGGCAATCTTTTCAATTTTAGGGAGTCTGAAAAGAGGTTAACTATGGACTCCGTGGGGGTTCCTTCTTCGTAAGTTTAGTCCCTTAGGCCCGAAAAAGAGATAAAATTATACCTGAGAGTACTCTTCGATAGAGAGAAAGTTCCATAGAGTATACATTTGTTTGTATAGTTGACCGTCTGGACTGAAAAATGGGTAAACTACTGCCAGACAGATGTGACTTCAAATTTCAGTTTAACGAGTGTGAAAGGCCACAAGATCGCTTGACAATATTTTCATGTTTAGAGGGTCTGAAAAGGGCTTAAAAGAAGACCCGTTATATTTTGGGAGTCTTGAGGGTGAGACCAAGAGTGAAGAAGAATCATGCAAATGAGGCCCAAACTCATATTCAGGAAAGACTATAAGGACTCCCAAGCCTACAGTGTTTTAGAGATGGCATGGACACCATAATGCAACCAGGACCTACCTAGGGCATCCATGTTCTGGTAAGCTCTACCGCCAAGTTGCGACACTTCTAAAGTAGATATGATGGTTCCGTGTCACAACCTAATGGGATCGATCCTATGGCAGAGGAATAAGACAATGAGACACAAAAGTCGGGGTAATAACCTAACCTATATGCTTAAGTTGATTCTTGGAAAAAATTTCATGGACCATCAAAATTTCCTCAAAACTCAAAAAAAAGTGTCCCAATACCCGATCAAATCCCTCCCATATAACTCCTTAATCATTGTAAATGGTTTTTGGTATAAAGAAACTGATAAGGGAGGCCAAAAAAGTGAAAAAAAGAGGCCAAAAAGTCTATAAATAGAAGCTGGCAGCTCATTATCACCATTGCTGATTTTGAAATTGACTCTAGAGCCAAAAGACCCTCTTTGATAAAAATTGTGATTCTGAGAGCTACAGTGGACGAAACAAACTTCCACTTAGACCAAGTAAGTACAAAATCCCCTATCTAGCTATTCAATTCTTCATTTTTTCTTTTGAGTTTGTTTTATTGGGTGGGAGTCAACCTTTAAAAGGCCGGCCCTAGGTCCACGAGGGTTGTCTCTAGACAGGCTGCATGTACACTCGGGCAGAGTAAAACCTGCCCATGTGTACACACAACTTTCACTTAGACAACATGCGTGGACCCCCCCTTTATAGATAAAAGAACCAAACAGCCCTTACTAAACCACTTGAACTTTGTTGTGTTGGTAGGATGTATGTCCACTATAGGGAAAGGGAGCATGAAGCAATTAGTGAGTTGGTTGCTAGAGATCTGAATGTCATGGCCATGCTGATGCAATGTGGTTTACTTAAGTTCTTCCTGTGTCCATTTATGCAAGCCTAACCAAGGCTACTGAATGCCTTGGTCGACTACTAGCACCCTGATGAAGAGGCCTTTATGCTAGAAAGGCAATCACTAGTGCCCACCACTGAGGATATTTACTTTTTGACTGGCCTCTCGAGGAGAGGGGAACCAGTCAATTTCAGGATGTTTCCATCGAGGCCTCTTAACATATCAGAACTGATAGCCCTGCACTGTGAGGATGGGACAAATCATTTGAGCTCCCAGGTGCCCATAAGTAAGATCACTGACCTATCGCTGCAAGCGATATTATTTCTTATTGGGTGGATTACCAGTTCAGTAGCCTTGTATCAGGTGTCTCGTGCACAGATGAACTGTGCTATCCAGTGCTTGAATGAAGAGATTTTTTACTAGAGTACCACACTACTGGAGTGTACGAAGAGGCAATTGACAGATTGTCATCAACGGACATAGAGGAACTTTGGGTTCGGGACGATTTTGTGTTCATTCTTCTTTGAGAGAGTTCCAAGCTTTAGTCCTCGGGAAGTAGTACGAGGACATCAGGCCTCTTTTCCTGCTATATGTAGATGGGCAGTATTACTACCGCGACAGGGTGGTGGTAGGACCAATGAGTCCTTCGATGATGACTTTTTTGTGTGGTTGTCAGGGCAGATCCTTGTGATCGAGGATTACCCATATGTAGGGATAGACTTTTCTAGAGATCCTGAGATACTCGTGCCTCCTAGTGAGGAGCGAGGGGAGATGGGTAAGTCTCCACCTTTGTAGTTTTTTTGTTTGTATATGTAATTTTTATGTCGTTTTTGTTATATATATCATTTTTTTTGTATGCCGGAGTTTTTGACGAATATGCGTTTGTTGCATGTAGATGTGGGACCCATGCGAACTGTCGATTATGCACGGAACATGCATTGTCCTCAGCCAGAAGCCGCAGCTTCCGCTACCGGGGAACCAATAGTAGCAGGAAACCTCCCAGTCGGGGAGGCTAAGAGGGTGCTTAGACGTGTTGAGCGTGACTTTACTGCACTCACTCGCACAGTCCTGATGGCAGAGATAGAGGACCTGCCGCCATCCATGCAGCCTCATGTAGTGGGGGCACCTTAGACACGGGTCTGATTGTTTAGGCGTTTAGCCCATGCCGTGGACTAGTATAACAGGGCCCATAGGCCCTAAACCTATTTATAATTTTTATGTGCCATGAGCACTACTTGTATATATTTTTTGAGGGCATAAGCCCTGTGACTCGTTATTGGTCATATTTTTGAGGCGCTTGTGTCCATCTATGTACTCTGGTTACTTTATGATGTTATATATGGTTTTTTGATATTTTGTGTCTTATGGATTCTGTGTGCAAAAATGTATTTACATGTTTATGTCAATGTTCTTTCATATGTGTGCAAGATGCCAATCTAAAATTTGATTAGCTAGAGTATCTGTAGTTTGGTTTAATCTCCTAGGAACATGAAAATATGTAATATAATCAAAGTTTCGTTCTAAGAGATGTACCATAATGAATAGCTAGTGTAAGGTTGGATCATGAACCTGGTATATTCTGTTTAGATGAGACACAACTAGTTGAGCGTCGAGATAGACCCAGAGATGAGAGATACCCAATGACAAGGTGTTACGAAGCAACTCAATAACTGCACTATACTAGGCGACATTATTTGTGGTGTCACCTAAGCATATACCGCCAGAAGATAACAACTGGCCCTGAGGTGTAAATATTACCCAAGCTTTGGAGGCAAGCCTCTGAGTGTGCTGACTAGCACCATCTGCATACCCAACGAACACCTCAGAATCACTTGACATTTTCCATATTGATGAAAGATAACATTAATGACACATCCATAACATTTAAAAGAATCTAAAAAGTAATAGTACAACGACTATACATATGTTACAAAAAGTTACCCACAGTGACCTGCCTATGAGTAATACTTCTTGAGGTAGAGGCCATTTCTAGGCTCCACCAAAGCATTCCCTTCAAAATCAACCAGACGATAAACACCCTTTTTCAATACCTCTTTTATGATGAAAGGTCTAAACCACATGGGTTTGAATTTTCCTGCCCCCAGGGGGTCCTTATCTTGGTCATAAACTAGGACAAGGTCCCCTTCAGAGAAAATTCGAGGACAAACAGACCTATCATACTAACACTTGAACTTATGTTTGTGAGCCTCATTGTCCAGGGCCACATCACGATGCTACTCATTGAGATGCTCAAGGTATACTAACCGTTCTTCAAGTGGAGAAGTGTCTGGCAATAATTGTACTGCCAATTTTAGAGATGGGATTTGACATTCAATGGGAAAGACTGCCTCCAGCCCGTAAATGAGTTGAAAAGGTGAGAAACTAGTTGCAGTCTTAAAAGATGTTCGGTAAGCCCATAATGTTGAGTATAACATCAAATGCCAATTTGACTTGGCTGAGTTGATAGTTCGTTGTAGAATAGTCTTAAGAGTTTTGTTTACAGCTTCCACCTACCCATTGGCTTGTGGGTAGTAGGGTGATGAATGCTCTTTCCATAACACAATATTTGATATTAATTCAGTCATAATTTGGTTCTAAAAGTGACTGCCATGGTCAGTAACAATCTCTCTCGGGACGTTGAACCTTGCTATGATCTAGTTGAATAAAAAGAGAGTTGCAGTCTCTCCATCATCTTTAAACGTTGGCATAGCTTCGACCCACTTAGTGAAGTAGTCTAAAACTACGATGATATAGTGGTGCCCCCTTACTGAAGGGGGGTTGCAAGTAGTGTAATCAATCCTCTGCTTGGTGAAGGGACCAACTGTGATGACAGGAAACATAGGAGCGGGATGTGCCCTCATCTTCCAAGAGAATATTTGGAATGGGTGGCACTTCTTGACCGATTCTATACAATCTTTGATAAGTGTCGGCCATAAGTAACATGCTCGTAGAATCTTTTGGGTTGTTTCCAATCCAGACGAATGACTGCCACAAGTTCCATTATGACAATCATTGAGCATGATAACGGCCTCCTTATGTGTGAGACATCGATGTAGGATGCAGTATACACCTCTTCGATACAACGTATCATTAAGTATGAGATAATTCTTAGACTGATGGTGTATACGTCGACGCTCATCACGAGAAGCAGAAGTGGGGTACTTCAGAGTTTGGAGATAGATAAGTATATCTCCATACCAGGGATTTGAAGATGTGATCAAAACATATCTCCCCAGATAGGCAATTCTTCAGGCACGACATCACCTGACTCAACTGGAAGTTCCGAAATAATATCTATGAAGACCAATGAAGTCTAAGTCAAACTCCTGGAGGATGAATATCCATCTAATGATTTTTCTTCCTATAACCCGTCGTGTCAACATGTACTAGAATGGATTCACGATAGCAATGGCGGTGGTCTTACGAAACATAACATAATGACGGAACCGTTGAAAAACATGAATTGCTGCCAACACAAGTTTTTTGATATGAGAATAATTGAGTTCCAATCCTATGGGGCCTCGGCTTAGGAAATATATCACGTATTTTGAGAATAAGTCATCTTCCTAAACTAAAACCATGCCAATGGTTGACTCTACGACAACTAGATATAATAAGAAATCTTTTTTATAGTTAGGTGGTCGTAGTAGAGGGGTTGTTGTGAGGGCGTGTTTTAATGTGTCAAAAGAGCACCGAGTGGCATCGTCACAGTAAAAAGGAATGTCTTTCTTTAGTAAGCGCATAAATCCCTTGGTGATTTCATCATAGTTGGCGATGAAGCATCGTAAAAAGTTCGCCTTGCCTTGTAGACTCTGAAGTTGAAGGATTGTGTGGGGGGGGGGGGGCAACTGGATTATTGCCTCCACCTTGAGAGGATCGACCATGATCCCCATTGTTGATATGATGAAACCTAATAAATGTCCTGACGTTACGCAGAAGCTATACTTGTTTGGATTCAAGTGAATCCGAAAGTAGCGACAGTGTTCGAAGATCAGTCGAAGGTGTGTGGGATGATCCATTCTCTTGTGATATCGCGATGCTAAATCATCTAGATAGGCCTTGACTATATGCTTGAGATCATGAAAAGAAAAATACATGGCCCACTGGAAGGTGGATCCAACATTTTTAAGACCAAAAGGCATCTTACGATATGCGAATGTACCCCAAGGACAAATGAATGTCATTTTGTGTTGGTCTTCGGGTTTAATTTGGATTTGATTATATCTCAAAAAAATTTCCATGAAAGAAAAGGCTTCACAACCATCACATTCATCAATGATCTAGTCCATGAATGGTGTTGGAAAATTATCTTTGGGACATGCCTTGTTCAAATCAGGGAAGTTGGTACATACACGGATCGTGCCTTATTTTTTATTGACCGGCACAGGATTTGACACCCATTGGGTCAAATGGATAGGATAGATAAAACCTGCCTTTAGCAATTTCTCAACCTCAATATTGATGGTTGTTGCTTTCTTAGGATTAACTGGATGAAGCTTCTGTCGAACAGGCTTGGCATCAGGATACGTTGTGATTTCATGTTCAACTATTTTTGGATCAATACCTGGACTTTCCTTATAAGACCGGGCAAAAACGTCAATGAATTCTTTGAAAAGATCAATGTAGATTTCAATCTCTTCGGGGGAGCAACCCACTCCGACGAAGACATTCTCCATGACTCCAGGGTTGCGGGAGATGTTGATTGGTATAGTTTTAGCTATAGGTTCCATATTTCCCTCAGCATAAATTTCATGTGTAGCTAAGAGATTAATAGGACATGACTAACCTCCCATCATGGTCATGGTGAATTCTCCTACTTTGATTCAACTTAACTCTGGGAGAAAATATGATCTGTGATGAAGATCCTCCCAAGGTTTGTTCGGACTAGTCATTGCTTCAATTACTACTTCATCAGAGGGCAAGACTAAGTATAACGAATCGATGTTAGTGAGAGAACCCTGAGCCGAAATAGGCTCTAGAAGTGGATCTAACTCTTGTGCAGGAGTCAGATCAGTGTTAGTCAAAGCTTGTTGGACTAAAGAGTATGCTACTTCAACGGTAGTCAAGGGCATGGACTTGCCTGGGTGCCCTATCTCATCCATCATGGCCGATGGGGAAGGAAGTATCCATGGATCCTCGAAGTAAGTCGCGTGGAACGATGAAAATTGAAAAATATCAACCTTATGGTGATTAGATATAAATTTGATATCGCTGTGAGGAGTTGGGTAATCGAAGGTACCCATCAAGGATGGGCACAAACCAACTCCTACGTTGACGACACCTAGTTGAGGATTATCAATCATCGGGACCGTAGATTCCCCCAAAGCTAGGTCAGGTCTGGAGAAAGACAATTGATCGATGGTCACTATCCGGCCTTCATGTGGAAAAAACAAGACCCAGAAAACTATAGCAACCATAGATTGCATAGCATAAGTCCAACTCCTTCCTAACAAGAGGTTATAGTTGAGGGGAGCATCAACTACCTCTACTTCGAAACACATGGTCTTCCCTCCTAACTGCATACGGAAAGAAGGAACAATGCCATGTGGCCAAAATGAATGACCATCAAAAGCAGTGAGGAGAGTAAGTGATGGAGACAAAATGGGTTGGCCAATGGCATTCCAACATGCCAACAACATAATGCATGTCGAGACACCTTCGTCAACCACTGTGCGGAAGATATTCTGAGTAAAATTTTTCGTGGGGTAAGCTACTACTATTTGAAATGCTACATGGTAAGGCAGATGAGGTTTTAAGTCCATTGTATCTAACATGATGGTATCCGTATTATAAGTCTCAGCAGAGCCCAAAGCGGTTAATAAAGATTTCCTCTGATAAGGGAAACTTTGGAAGACCTCCAAAGCAGACATCGCACAAGGGGTTTGTGATAAATATTCCACCACAGAGTAGTTCTGGGAGGCCCTTGCATTTGGGTTATGAGAAGATTTTTTAAATGCACCTTTTGGAATGCGTGTCATTGTTTCTCCCAATGTCTTCTCAATCTGTAGAGGAAGAGATTGGAGGTCTGCTTCTTTACCCTTCTTGGAAGCACTTGGTTTATTATAGTCGTGTACTCTAGTCAAGATAAAAGCATCACCCCTAACCATATATACGTTCATTGATGTGGGGTTGTTCAGAGGCAGACATGTTTCTTGGCTGCCCCCGTCCATGCTTGCAGAGGCTTGAGTTAGATTTTTCCCATGTTGGAATGGATTAGTCAACACTGCCTGTTGTTATTGCGTGAAAAATTTTTGGGCCTCTGTAAGTCGAGGACATAGATGGGTCGGGTGGTATTCCACGCACAAGTTTCATGGATACCTCACCTTCCATTTTTTAGTGTTGTCCTTGCCAACATTATCAGTGTGTTTTTTATCCCCCTTACCCTTCTTTCATTGTTTTTTCTTCCCTTCAGGTTGTTGGGTGGCCTTTGGGTTAGTCGACTGCACAGTGTGTACTTCCGATGTTTTGGTAGGGGGAGCAGCCAAAGCAGTAGTTTGGCTGGCCGCTGTGTGTTCTATAGCTAACTACTGTAACTGCTTCGTTAATTTCTCAGCAGGATTTGTTTGTGATGAACCAACAATACCATCGGCATGTGGTCCAACTCTCTGTGTAGTTTTATCCAGTATTGAATGTGGCGCATCTGGAAAGATGTTGTATAATAAACCGGACTGAGAATAGATGAGCTCAAACTGTTGATCCCTCATGATGGCATCTTCTTCAGAGAAAACTACAGACGTCGCAATGTCTTTGGATAAATACGAGACCAAAGACTTAAGGAACCACTCAAGTAGGAATGTTGGTGGGACTGGTACTTTGATTAAACTCTTCTGGCGTCTCTATTCTCGGATGTGATCAGAGATATGGTCCACTATTGTTTGTTCAACACTGGAAAGAATCTCTGTGCCAATGTCATATATTACAAGTAACTGGAAATGGTTCAAGAAATCCATCGCTAGTTCGCAAAAAGAAGAATATCTTGAGCGATCAAGCTCTATGTACCATTTCACGGCACTCCCAATGAGAGTACGTTGAAACAATCGCAACTATATGGAGTTATTTTTTAATGAGTTAGAAGAGCACCAAAGATGAAAGGTAGTCACAATATCTCCTGGATCTTCGTTAGGATTGGATTCGAACTTTGGAATGTCCAAAGGCAACTTCGTCGGCATAGGAGGCCAACGTGGATCATGGAAAATAGGGTCATTCAACAACCTTGTCAAATCTGGCAAGTGTAAAGTCACCAGGAACGATAGTTTGGGTTGTTGCTGATAACCTGGGAAAAGGGGGCCTAGAGTTTGACTGGCACCAGGTTATCAGGAAAAGTTTGGCTGTTGGCTCGGATTTTTGTAGAAACCATGGCCCTGGCCAGCGTAAGGATTTTGGATATGTGGAGACATCATCGACTGATTTCCAAAATAGGACATAGATGGTTGGACATGCATTATATTCGAAGGACTTTGGGAAGGATTACCCCATGCCAATCCCACGGGGATAGGCATAGTAGTTTGTTCGGGGTTCCATTGATTGTGGAAAAAATTACCCTAGATCGACATTCTGGATGAGGGAACAGATCCCTGCCCTGAATTCCAAGGTCCTGCTAGGTTTTCCCACTGTGCAGGAATAGTACCCTGCACATGAGTAGATTGTCCAAAAATGGGGTTGCCCCTAGTTGGGAAAGTGGCTGACGAGAAGGTGTTGTTACCAAAAGTTTCAATCCAAGAAAATGGTGTTGAACCTACGGGAATACTATGTGAAGGTGGTCCTTGACTCCCCGCTCCAAATAAACTATTATGTGTAGGTTTCCTGGTGGATTGTTGATGCGATCCACTGAGTGAAGGGGACGAAGGAGGGATATGACCTCCTCCGTAAGGAAAAGAGTTAAAAGGAATAGGAGTACCCCCCATGTGACCTTGCAGAGGAGTGTTAGAGATTCCTGCCCCTAGACCAAAAGTCTGTAAAGTGAAGTAGGAAAGTACAGAACTTGTACCTGAACTAGGCATCCCGAATGAGAATGGAGGGTCTGTCGCACTTGGTGTGAAAGGGGTTGTGGCCACCGCTAAAGATGCGATCAGACCACTGTGCGAAGTAGTTGTGGTTGAGACCATGGTGACTCAGACTGACGATGGTGGGTTAGAATATGAAAGCTCTCATGTGGTGACAACCGTGGTGGGAATTGAAGAATTCCCAGAAGGAGTAACAACATTTGTTTCCATTGTTGTGTGCAACAATGTTTGGTGCTCATGAAATTGAATTGGTACAATGAAAGGTGCCAAGAAATCAGTGGTTGGGGTTTCAACTGGGCCAAGAGTGATTTCTTCAAGGTCCAAAATGTTCGATTCCTCCAGGGGTTGGTCGGGCACAATGGTTTTTAACCTGGTCGCTTCAAAAGACCCTTGTTGGTCTAGCTTTCGCCTTAATGGTGGCGGGGGTGGCTCCAGTGTAACCAGTGGCAGGCCGAGAAGCCTTCGTGACCGACGGAGCTCAGGATTCTCCACTGTGTGAGAATATCCAAGACACTCTAAGGTAGTCTAAATTCTCGAAAGTAACACACACTAAAAAGTTCCTAGAAGATAAGACAAACAAACACTAAATTAATTGGAAGAACAATTACAACAACCAACACTAGAGAAACTTACCGGTTCAAGTGTAGCTCGAACACGGAAGCACCCTCTGGGTATACTCTGCAAAGCGTGGCCTGATTTGTGTCCTAGTTACCATGTTATACCCCCACAGTCACCTGTGTATGTCCCTAAAAAGATTGGCAACTAGGTTGCTAGCGCGCGAACAGTCAACAGGCGGGTACAGTCGAATGTTGGGTAGACCACAATGAGCAGGGTATCGAGCCCGAAACCTGTCAAGGGTATCGAGAGAAAATGTTCTGGAAGACAACTGAGGACCTCGAATGGATTTGAGACCCATGAAGCCTTGTAGAAAATGTAAACGACGGAATCCCAAAACAAGCCCTCTATATGTGTTCTCCACTACGATTGGTCTAGCTTTGGAGGGGTTATCTCCGCTACCTTTCCGCACGCGACCTCGTGTTTATCCCCTATGTTAGAGGGGCGTCCCAGATAAATTTCACAACACTGGACTTAGACACTCCCTAACTCATACTCCAATGTTTGTTTTTAAAATGGCCTTGAAGAGTTTACTCTCCAACCTAATCCAAGGCCCTAATCCTGAACTAGTTGGTGAACCCTACAAACATAAAAGTGTAGTGGATTTTAAATTTAGCGTTATTATTATGGTGTTGTCTTATGTCAAGGGGTATGAAGGTGAAACTGATGATGTGAAAAAGATGAAAGCAATGAATGAATACAAAAACTAGAAACAAAACTTTTACTTAATGCAAAATATCAACAACTTTTCAATTTTTATTTTTTTAACTTTTCTAAGATTTTGGACAACAAACTTAAAGGAATTTCACTTGACTATGAGCTACTTATGATCTAACTGAACGGAAAAAAATTATGAAATAAATGACTTTTCCCTAGCTAATAATGCAGAAACACACTCTTCAACCAAACAAGAAAATGAAAAGAGATTTTTTTATTTTATTTTAAATGCTAGTAAATCAAGAAAGGAAAAATATCAACAAGCAAAAACCAAGAAAAACAATTCTGGCCTAATCGCAGATCGCAAAGAATCAGATTAAAAAAAAAATCACACACTAGCAATTTTTAAAAGAAAACGACTCTCAAACTTGTCTAAAAATCGTGAAAATTCTTTTATTTTTTTGACAACTTTTTAAATGAGAAAAAACAAGCTAAGGGTAAGATTAATCCTAAGCTAATGACTGCTTAGATAGAGATTTAAATACCTTAGAGGAATAATTCTTGTCAAGGGAGAGGATGAATGCCTTACCCTCAACAACAAGTATCATGTACAAGCACACGACTGTCACTTTAATAGCACGCGTGTGAACGCGTGATGGATATAGACAGAGTGGATGTACATGCGGGATGACCTTGTATAGGCTGTGTGTATATATAAACTCTGAGAAAAAAGAAAACAGAGAACCCAGAACCAGAAAGAGACCATTGATATTGATAACCAGGATCCCTTGAAGGCTTGAACTCTCTTTTTAACAGAAAAACAAATAATGTAAGTAAAAAATGATAAGGAAAAAACAATATGAGATAGGACTGCTAGCAAACAAGACTTTGACAGAATTACATAAAACACCCTGAGAATGTGTGATTCTGATAGGGAAGAGGATGACTGCCTCTGAAGTTCTTTGAATTCTACACGCTACTGCTACTTCTATATCTAGCATTCACATGCGGCCTGTAAGAGGGTAGGGCGCAGGTACACACATGAAGACCTTATGTAGGCTGTGTGTACCTCTATGGGTCCCAAAAAACACAGTCAAGCAAAAGACAGGGAAAGTTGGTATGGAAAACCAGACTCCCTGCTAGCTCAGACCTTATAGAAACTAAAAGAAAAAACAAGCAAGGAAAACTAGTCTTTAAAACTACCCAAAAACTAAATAAAATTCCAGGAACCCTAGAGAGTCTCCCCATTATGGTCACTAATTCTGTTGTTGGGGAAAATCACCCTACAGACTAGCAAATATAGTTTAGACTTTGCATGCATATATGACCGAATAGAGATTACTTTCTACCTTCATCCCTAGATTTAAATCCCCTTTTCTTAGTAAATACATGGAAAGATCAACCTACCTCGTTCCCATCCTTTGATTTCGATCCTCCATTGTGCTTGATTACTTGTTCGAAATACTGCTTCCAAAGATGACCTGCATCCAAGACAAGCAACAACTATGCATGCATACTACTTATATACTAACGGGTTAGAAATCCAAACATATACTAATAAAATTGTAAAAATTTCATGAATTGGGACAGGAAAAGCATTCTCTTTATTACTTAGAATGAGTCAACTTACAAAAGTTGAGACTGGCCACTACTCCTTGAACCTGATCCTGGGCTCCTCTTATTCTGCCCTTCAACTTCTTTTCTTTGAATCTCCTTTGGTACAAGGAAAGGATAAAGGGTTGGGACAATGGGAATACGTAAATGGGTAGAGTTTCTTTGCTATATTTTTCCTCCTTCCAAATGGGACCCCTACCCCTTCTTTTATAGGCTAGAAGGAGCTAGGTATTTGGATGAACCCTCGACCATGCATGGCCGGGAGTTTCAGTTAACTCACCCATAGCTTTTTGTTCCATCGGTATTTTTCCTTTTTTCATGCTTTTGTCGGTCCACGTGGGCTATTTTGGGTCAACGAGCATGTACACGAGTGCAATAATGAATTAGGGCGCATGGGCCTTTATACAAGAGGATTTTCAAAGAGTTGTTCAATAGTGCTTTGGAAAATAAGGTATATGAGTTGGCCTGATGCTAGGTCAACATGTGTGGTGAAATTTAGGGGTATAACAATTTGTAGAGCTGATATTTGTCTCGCCGAGACAGATTTTTGTATCCCTTGAAGGGTTATTTTTTTCCCTTCTTTACTTGCACATTCTAAGGTTTTATGGTAACAATCCAATCTAGATTTATGGGTGGCTAGCCAGTCCATACCAATCAATAGATCATATGATCCCAGGGGTAATATGTTAAGGGTTGCTTGGGTGGGGAATTCACCCAACATTAATTGGTAGGTTGGTATGACCTCTGCTACCCTTCTTTTGGTTCCAATGGCTAACTGTACCAACCATGGCTTGGTAGGTTTTTGTGGCTGTAGTTTACACTTATCAACAGTCTTAGGGGCTATATAACTCAAATTTGAACCAGGTTCAATCAAAATAGACACTAGATGGTTGGAAATCATACCTTATATTTCCACCATTGAAGCTTGGTGGTCAGCTTGGTTATCATCCAAGGATGCATAAATTTGCGGCACACTCCTGGCCAAATCATTGACAATGGTAGCTTATTGGATATTATAAATTCTCCAACTATTTTGTTGTTGGTGTGGGTAGTCTCTCAGTAGGTGTTCTTCTCCGCAACCCCAACATTTCAAAGGTTCTCTCTTTGGGTTATCAGTCTTCACTGGTATGGATCCAGAAGTTTTATTTCCACCCAAGGAGGGAAAATTTTGCTGGTGTACACTCCGGGCTGGGAAGATCATTCTTGGGTTCTTCTTATAGTTTTTAAATCTTGGGGATTTAATCCCCTCTTTATGAAATCTTGAACTATTCTTCCGTTTCCATCCTTCGCGAGGTTCTGTCTGGTGTCCAATCTATTCATGACAATAGGATGCCTTTCAGATAGTACCTTCTAGGGTCTTTGGCTCATCAAATTTAATTCTGTTCCGATAGTCCTTAGGTAGTCCGCTGATGAAGCATTGTACCTTTTCCATTTCTTATTTTATATAAGGTACATACCTCAACAAATCGAGGAATTGGTTGACATATTCTTCTATAGTGATTTTTCCCAGTTTGAGTTCATAAAACTCTTTAGTCTTCTCATTTAAATATTTTTCCAACAAATACTTCTTCCGGAAGTATTTCTCAAATTGCTCCCAAGACAAGTCCTCTTCATGAACCCCTTTCACATTCTTAAGGTCTTCCCACCAAATGGAAGTCTTTCTATTCAAGTTGAAGGTGGCTACTCAGGCCTTCAAATTTTCTAAGAAGTCATGGACTTTGAAATACTTCTTTAGTCCAAGCAGCCAGGCCTCTGGTTCCCCTCCCTTCTTTATTTCACCATCAAAGGAGGGTGGTTTGGCCTTCCTGAATTCTTCGAATTTATGACCCTTGGAAAGATTTTTCTTCCTCTATCTTCTTTGGGAATAAGAACTAGTTATGTTTCTAGAAGAGCCCTCTGAACCGCCAGCTTCCTTCCCAAAGGAATCATCCGCCGTTTGTCCTTTAGCTCTGGGATGGACCTTTTTCAAGGTGCTCCTCTCAATGTGGCCACTAATATGACCATGTTCCTGTACCTCAGGTTCATGCTGCATTTTTCTTTGTAAGTTGGATAAGCTTTGCAGTAAAACTGCATTAATTTCCATTTGTTTCTCTTGTTTTTTCATCATCCTTCCATTGTCAGCCTTGCAACTTTGTAATTCGACCATGAGGCTCCTCACCATATCGGCTAGATCTAGAGGGGTCCCTATCGCCCTCCTTTCGTCAGACTCTTCGTCTCGATTGTGGGAGCCTTCCCCCACCTCTTGGTGAGTCACCATTCTATCCGTTTGTAATTTCGTGTGGCTGATCGTCCGCTTGGGTGCAAAAGACAAATGTTGGTTATTAGTCAATATTTATATTTATTTATAAACAATACATAATTCATATTTTTTTTCACATGTACACACACACAATAGGAGTTTTCATTCTTAACTTCGTCTTTTGATTAGGAAGGTTAAGACAAGGAGTTACTCCTTTTATAAGTGTTTCAAATGGAGCTTTTGCACAACTCGTTCATGAGCCCAAGCAGGCCAAGTGTTGTAACCATGCTCTAATACCAATTTGTAACACACCCACCGAGGGCCTAGAAGATTTTTCGGCTTTTTCCTTCCTTTCGTCGAGGAACATAATTCCTTGAATTCATATGGGGCCTTATGGAGTTCCTACCCTCTCCTGTCCTTACTGATGTGATCGCGAGTTATGACCATCGGCCTTATCGGAGAGGTGCTTGTCGGCTTTTGCAATTCGGGAAATTGCAAAGCATGCATTCCCCTTTCTCTCTTGTCTCTTGAAGTGCCCAAATCCAAAGTTGACCAATAGTTTGTCATAACTAAAAATTCCTCAGATTAAAACATGTCACTCCACCTTTTTGGGTTTACTCCATTAGGATTTCAGGATGTGTGACAACAGGAGGTCTCACACCTGGATTTCCCGGGAGCCAAAACTATGAAACACCAAAATCTAACATCCTTCATTATTTCGGGGGTTTCCTCCATCAGGATTTCTGGATGTGCAGCGATAGGAGGTCTCACACCTGAGTTTCCCATGAGCCAAAACTCCGAAACACCAAACTCTAACATGCTTCGCTATTTTGGGAATTCATCCATCGGGATTTCACAAGTCAGGGGTTTCAAGACTGGCAAACACATGGGGCCCGCACTTAGGTACTCCAGGTGTCGAAATACCAAAATATGATACCTTTTCCACACTCTATATTTCGGGATATTGCAAGTCGGGATTTTGGGACTTGTGAGTACAAGGGATCTCGCCCTTGGATATTCCAGATGCCGAAACACCGAAATATCAGGATTTATCCACACATTGTTATTTCGAGATTTTGCAAGTCGGGATTTTAGGACTTGCGAGTACAAGGAAACTCGTGCTTAGATATGTCGGGTGTCGAAACACTGAAAAATCAAGACTCAAATCCACTTTAGACCATTTCGGGGTTTCACTAATCGGGACTTCACGATACAAGAGGAGGAAGAGTCACATTCTTTGATTTCCCAAGTACCGAAAATCCAGTACACCCACTCATCATACCTTCTACCAAAATTCGGGGTTTCACGGATCAGAGATTCGCGACATGCGTAGACAGGAGGTCTTGCACCTAGATCTTTTGAGAGCCAAAACTCCAAAATAAAAACTCTTAAACCTGTGCATCTATTTTTGGATTTCACAAGTCGGGGTTTCAGGACTTGCGAGTACAAGGAAATACTCCCTTGGGTATTCCGGGTTCTGAAACACAGAAAATTCCTAACTCATCCACATGTCATCATTTCAAGTTTTCATGAATCTAGGTTTTGAGTCTTGCGAGTACAGAAGAACTCGCACTTAGGTACCCCAGGTGCCGAAAGTCCAAAAACTCATAACTTACCCACTCACTAGCATTTCGGGATTTCATATGTTGGTATTTCATAAGTTGTGAGGACAAGGGTTGTTACCCTCTGATCTCCTAGGTGCCGAAAATCCAAAACACTTATTGGCTGCCATGTGTACTCTATATCTGGACGGTCCAGGTACTCCCATGGTTCTTGGAATCAACAGTCCTGATTTCCTCGCTACTTACGAAGGTTAAAAAGGGGTCGAGGTATTAATGCCTGTGTTCCTTCATTCAATTTAACGGTCGTAACAGACCTTAGATCCTTCGAAAGGATCTCATTCATGCATTTAGAAAGAGGAAGGGTCTCCTAGGTACCAAACCACTGAGAGGTCCTTAATTCATCCACATGCTGTCATTTCGGGATTTTGCAGGTCAGGGTTTCAGGACTCGCACCTAGATACCCCTGGTACCGAAACGTCGAAATGTCCTAAGTCTAAGAGGAACATTCTCTCTCTTGTGCAAGGTTTTTCAAACTTACGCCATAAAATCCTCCAGTAGATTCTTGGGTAAACTTTAAAAAGGGGTTTCCCTGTGGGAAGATCTATCCAAGGCATTACTTGAGATAAAATAAGGGAATAGATTTCCCGAGAATAGACTTGAATATTGAATCCATTGAAAATATACATATATACAAATATATATGTAAGTCATATATGGTCTGTCCAATATACACATGCAACTACCATTTCTAATCAAACACCATACAGACAGTCTTATATGGAAATCATTCATAATTTCACAAACCATGAGCATACATGTCAGAATATGTAAGTTCAAGATACAAGATATAACACTTATCAAAAAACATTAGGTGTGATGCAACTGCTGAGAGCGGTGCTTGTTTCCACCCAACCGTAGGCTTAGCGACTTTGAATGGATTTAACACTAGCCACCCCTGAGCTAGACCACGATTTTTGAGACTCTCTGTCTTTGTTATTTAGCGATCAAGAACGAAGGTTACTCTCCTTCTTCTTTGCTATCACTCACTCTGTATTTTGTTCCAGAGTTCTTCTGATCTCCCCTTGCTATCTCCCCCTCGTGTCCCTTTTCCACACCTTTTACCTGCCTTTTCTTTTCCAGCGAGGTTGCGTGTGGCACAAATTTCCCCGTGGTGGTCAGGTCTGAGGCCTCCACAGATGGACGGTTCACCCCCATCCCTCATTAATTCATGAGGAGCCTCTTCACCTACCATCCTGGCGAGTAATTCATTTCGGGGCCAATGAGCCGCTCTTGGTTCTCCAGGCCATTGAAGACCAAATACGGTATTGGTTTCGGTGGAAGTTAACGCCACCATTCTAGGTGCCTTCCACCACCTTTCTTCATCCATCGTGGTCTCTTTTTCAGCACATCCCCCTCTCAACAGTCCCGCAGCATATATATATATATATATATATTCAAAATGTTAATTTACATTTGTCAACCTTGTATACTAAGGTCCATTCAAAATCACACATTGACATCTTTGATTTTGCCACAGCTCTTGGCTAGAATAATTATTTTTACAGACTGGGGGAAACAGGGTGTTACACGTAAGTGGCTCCAGGGATAAAATATCCTTCCTGTGTTTTGTGTAACTTCCCTATTGACCTACCCTAGTCTAGGAATCCCTTTCCTAATGGAGCTTAGTCCCAGCTCAGGGGTGACCTTCTACTGAGCATGATGAATAGTGTGGTCTATGGCTTAGACATTCGTGGAAGGTCTGCACATAGTTGGTGGTCTTATAATAAAATATAAGTACCACTTTTATATTCATTTACATGTTGTGTAATGGTACATATGTTTTCATTGATGAGTATTTCCTATGTATATTGTATATGTTGCATGTGTAGGCTTACTATTATTTCCACAATAATATGTTATATATATGTAGAATAGTCATTCTATGTTTATATCGATGTGTCTGTTTTTCTGCAAGTATCTATGTGTGGCATAGCCCAGTAGTTTAAGGCTGAAGCTGTAACAAATCAGACCTAAATGTACAAGATAAGGTATTCCACAGGTAGCATTGCCCTGACAATGGATTTGTAGGTCAGGGGATGTTACAGTTGAACCAGGAGTGTCTTCCACCAAATAAGATCACTCCCCTACATTTTAAAGACTGCCATGAAGACTTTCATGTTGGAGGTGTAAGTGCATAGTGCAAAGCACATCACCATGTTCTCCAACCATGCCTCATCATCTAAGCCATCTGTGGCACCCCAGAACTTGAGAAATTTCACTTGCTCAAGTTTGTTATTTATACTGCTACTACCTGCTAGACTGTGCTAAGAACCCTCATTGGGCACAGATGCTTTGCCCTCATCTCGATCCATGCATTTGATCAATTCCTCTGACAGCCTCTAGAAGGATCTCACCATACCTACTACATATCCCACAACAACTTGCTCATACTCAGTACTTTGCTCCTCTCTAGGTGGAGTCGATCCCTCTTGTGTGGATGCTCTTGGAGGATGTGTACCTCTCCCTGCCACACCATGTCATCTACTCATTATGTGTCCTCTGACCATGATACCTACAAGGAAAAATTTCAAAATTTTATTATAGATACATATTTAACTATTAAAATAATATAGTGGAAGGTGTAATAGTCCAATGTCGTAGGGTTGAACCTCTCTCTTATACCATATGTAACAACTTATAGTTGTTTTTTTGTCATTAAAGGATAAAAGTTTTACTAAATAATCTAGTATGATAATGATATAATCAAAATCAAGTTCACTATGTACTTATTCAAATATTAACATCATGATAAGTTATGATTTAATTATCAATAATTGTTAGGTTTAACATGTAAAAATTGCAATCCATGGATGGAGTGTCACCGAGCACATTATGCCTTCTAACAGGCAGGAGGACATCTGGCCTCAATCCACTCAGTGTTTTTCCACCGCATACTACACTCCCTCTCTCTAATGCCAACATTTAACACCATGCATTTAATTTTTAGAGATGTGTACCCCCATTATTGCCCTCGTACAACTCCAGGTATGGATATGGTGCTCCAGGATGAAGAAGAAGTTAATTTGATGGGCTGGCCTCCCAACCAGTTCCGTCACAAACTCTGGCACCATGTTTTTTATTCCACGCCTATGGTTTCTTCCGCTCATTCCCACACCCTAGCCCTTGATCCTCGCAACCTCAACTCTAGTTTTCACCATATTCTGTTTGTGTTCATCCCTCCTCTCCTTTTCTTCTTCCCAATTCCAAGGAAAAGAAGAAAATCTAAGCAAGGGGCGGCATGGTATAACTCATAGGGGCCAGGCTCATGAGGGCAAGGATGATAAGATACTCAAAACTTGCCTCAGAATATAGACCATGCCTCCACTCTGGATCTCCTTCCCTTCTCCTCCTCGTGGGAATGTTGAGTGGAATGGTTTGACAACATGGGAAATTTTCTCAGTTTCACACCTAAGCTCAACCGAGAAACACCACCCATACACTAGCCTCCCTTTGACCTACCCTCTTCATCCACTCTCCCTAGCTTGATCACCCCCCTCACTTCTTCCTCCTCCCCTCTCCCTTCTTCTACCTCCCCACACTCTTCTTCTGATGCTCCACCGCCTCTTTCGCCCCCTCTCTCTTGTGCTCGGTGCAACAGGTTTATGAAGATGCAGAACTCTCTAGACATCACCCAGATCTTAGTCTTTGAAGTCAAGTGTGAAATGGTAAAGCTGTTGAACAGAGACGATCATCAGGAGCACCGCGATGAGCAATTGGAGAATCTCCTATGCACTCTCCTTCACACCACTCCAGACATAGGGACTCCAACCAAGGACATTGTGAATGATCTTTAGAAGGAATGGAAGCCAGGCCCAAGCTCTAGATCAAATCTACATTCAAATTTTTTCTTGGATTTTTGAGATCTTTAGACGGTTTATTTCTCTGGGTTATAGCCCTGCGAGGCACCTTGGTTTCTAGGCTTAGAATTTTTTTTCGTCAAAGCATATTTTTCTCTCGTTTTACTACAATTGTGAATTGTTTGGACATATTTGAACTATATGGACATGTGGAAGCATTGGTTTCCCATCTGGGCGATGCTGCCATTGTCTCATTGTTTACCTTGACAACTCTATTTTTTTTACTTTAGAAGGTTTTAATATATATCTCTAACTTACAAAAAAAAAAAAACATGTAAAAATGGTAACAACATAAATATATGAAGATAGCAAATGTAACAAAGTCTACTCCCTTAAGCTAAATCTAGAATAAATTTACAACCAAAATAATAATTAGGTATCAAAAGTGACCCACTTAGGAAAAAAGTTCTATCAATCATATGTAAGGACCTATCAACCGAATTATTGTATCCAAGGCCTATAACAAGTTCTAACATTCTACTATTATACTTTTCATGAGTCATACATGTAAATAACTAACTATTAATCAACAATCAACATAAGAATACTACTTGATCTTTAAAATTTATTATTTCCTAATGGAAAATATGTTCAAGATGTTAATACGATTAACAAGAGAGCACGAATTGCTACAATTGGTTATTCTGACATGATTCATAATTATATTTAACCTATTACCATTCTTTCAATATCCTAAATACAAATTTCATTGTATATAATAATATTTGATATGATAACAACCCAAATTCATTAATTTTTATCATAGTTTTTAATTTTAATTTAATTAATTATTAAAATATATTAAATGACTTTAATTATTTTATTATTAAAAGGTCGGTGAAATAATTAATGGGGGGTAAGGCTGTTGGGGAATTAATGGGGATAAGGTTGTTTGGAAATTAATGAGGGGGATTTGAGAGAGATGTCTCGTTTTGGATTGGAAATTTATGCAAGAGGGGAAGGAGGAGAAGGAAGAAAATTGGGAGAACAAATCATTTTGAAAACTTGTTGGCAACCCCACAATATTTTCAATTCTTAAAGCGATGAATCATAAATTTTATATATGCCTCCTCTTAAACAGTTGAACATTGCGACTTGAAACATGAATCTTGGGCTATAAAAGGTTTTTATTTTTCCTAGTTCTCATTTTCATGCTTCGCTCATGACTGAAAGCATGAATGAAGCATTGAAACTTGTGAATTTATTGCATTTGATTTTAATGTTTATTTTCCTTAGAAAACTAATGATCATAGAAACCTTTTTAAGAATGATTTTTTTCTTTAAGGTCTATCTCATGTCGATAAAATGGTTTTTTGTAATTTCTCATTAGGTTTACTTTGGACATTGGAATGCTATACCGAGAATCGATTAATGTTAGACTATGATTTTGTTCCATGTATCATTCTTGGTAAATCCTTATATGGTCATTATGTGTGATTTGACAAAACACCTCTCTTCTTGACCTTATAATGAGTAACTCCACCCCTTACACATGATGATAGTTAAACACATGCGGTCTTATTTTATACTCTGTTGGTAGAAGAAGTTTGAATATGACATGTCCATTATTTCGATTTAAGTCTCGGGCTCTGTTCTATACCCTCAACAATTCATTACACAAAATGCCCGATTTTCATAGATTGGAATCCCTTGTGCTCACATTTTGGATGCACTAGGGTGACTGCTAGCTTACTCCTTTGTTTTAGGATGGGGTTTCTCTCTATTACGGATCCCCCTTATACTCACAACGAGTTCTGGTCGCCTTTGTGACTATCTGTCCAATCCCGTTCTGCATACCAGAGACACGTTTTTGCAGGAGCGTTCCTGAGAAAACCGTGACTAACTAGATCAAACCCTTGAAAACATAGAACCAAAATGCACCCTTTTACCTTCACCGTGGGTAGTTTCTCCAAAAACTAGATCATTGCAGAGATATGTCTTATTTTTTTGGAGGTAAATTCCGCAGTTTTTTCGTTCCGGTTGAGGAAAACGTTTTGTTTGTTTATTTTTATTTTGCTACAACAATTCTTGTTGAAACCCCTGTGGTGGACAAACCCTTGATAGAGAAGCCTCTTGAGCTCATAAATGTCAGGCCTGATCTTTTGTATGAAAACCCTCACACAAGGGAATTGCCTGAATCCCTTTATCAAGCTCATCCCAAAACCCACAGACAACTGTGGTAGCATTCTGACACACAACCATGGTTATCCTCAAACAACTGTTTCAGAGCCATAGTGTGAGGTTTGTTTGTTTTGGATAGAAAAATACTACACATATGTTCCCTCCCTGCAAGATAAAATCAACGTCTTCACAACCCATATTGACTCACTAATGATTGAAAATCACAGACTCAAACTAAATCCAAAAAGACTCGAGAAACGCCTGAGGAGAACTAGTAATATAATAATAAAGAATGTTGAGTATGTCAAAGTTGTTAATTCTGAAGTCTTATGATTAGGATTGAGTTTTCAGTTGAAGGTAAAGATTTGTTTGTTTATCTTAGTTGTATGTTTTATTTTTTTATTTGGTTTTTCTATTATTATATAAATTAATTTGGACTTTTGTTGCTAACAATAAGATCAGGAGGTTTTGTAGCCAGTCTATTCTTATTCAAAATTTGGAAGATATTGGTTAAATTTATATCTGAATTTATTTATTTCATCCTTTTCTTTTAGGATATCTAGAATTTTATGGTGATCAAATGATATGAATCATCTCTGGGGTTATTAGCCATATCTTTGGCTCATATTTTGTAAACAGGAACTTTTTATAGTTTTAAGAGATACAGTGTGCTATGGAGTGGTTATATTACCCTCTATTTTGTAATTAGCAAATCATTTCTGAGATTTAATCTTATCCCAGGAGATAGGATATTTGGCTTCTCTGAACTCTTTAAATATTAGAGATTTTTGTAATGAAGGCATGTTAGCCTGGGGCTGAAGGTGGACGGTTAATTTGCAGACTTTAATGGAACAACAATACACATTACGGCTTTAGCTTCTTATGGATGGTGTCTTTGTTTAAGTTCTGCTTATCCTAATATGATAATAGGTTTTTTGATAGCTTTAGTCTTCATGATCTATTGTGTTGTTGGGATAATTCCTTTGTAAATGTTGTCCATATGTGATGCTTCACATATTATATAGAGTGATCATTTATTCAACTCAAATGATAAGATTTATCTTTAATTTTCTGTTGAATGTTTAAATGCAAAGTTCTTACAATAAGATTTATCTCACTATAATTGTTGTAAATCATAAGATCACAACGACTATTTGTATCATACATTATGTTATTAAAACTCGATTTCCAGAACATTGTTCTGCATTTATTCACAACAATTTTAAGGTTCATTGCAGGTTTCGTGACACAGACCCCCTACCTCAGCAGGGTCTCGCGACCTCCTGATCTCTGTATCGTTCTTCTTCTGAACCGAAATAACTCTTCGGTCTCTTGTTGGAACCCTTTGAATGAATCTAGAGGTCCCTTTGTCCTCTAGCATAGGCCTTGAGAAAACCTATGCACGCGATCAAATTTCAGCGCTCTTCTCTATTCTGAACCAACCCGCCTTTCACGTTTCGAGGTTTCGAGACTCCTGCATGCGAGATCTCCCAGGCTCCTTGTCCTTCCAACTCCCTTCATCCGAAATGCCGAAAAGGGATTAACGGCTCTGGGTCCTCCCTTAGGCTCTGAATGATTTTGGGTTTTTGCATTTCGCAATTTCACGATTCTGGCTACAACAATTCTAGGTCCTTCGAACTCCTAGACCCCGAAATGCCGAAATCTAGCGGTGACCATGGTCTTCTTTTCAGGATTTTGGAATTTGCGATTTTGCGATTCTAGTTGCAGATGATTCTTGGTCCTTCAACCTCCCGGGTACCTAAATGTCGAAATACTACCCCTTGAGAGAACCTTTCGAGGTTTTCCCCGAACCTTGACCACTCACCACATGTCCCCTTGATCAACGGTCCTGATGCTTTTGAAATTTCGTGAGCTGGAACTTCTTGTCTCATGATTCCTTCTCCTCGAAGTCTCGGTGTTCGAAACGCCGAAAAGGGCTTCGATCTTTGACACCTGTCCTCCAAAATGGATGGCCCTTATGCTTTCATAACTTGATGAGTCCTCTAACCTCTAATTTTATGAGGATTAAACCCCTCGCACCTCCCTCCGGATCTGATGGCTATGAGTCCTTGGTGTTAGATCTGATGACCCAGATCCTTTTTCCTCTACACATCCTAGGGACTCAACCCTGTGCACGTATCCTTGATCCAGTGACTCTCATGCCACCATGCTCAAGATCCAACGACTAGCGCAATTTCATGAATCAGGAGTTCGCAATGTAGCAACTCCAAAATCCCTTGCAATTTCAAACTCTGAACTCTAAATTAGCGAAATTCAAGCACGAGATTTTGGGATTTTGTGAACTAGGAGTTCGTGATGTAGCGACCCCAAAATCCCTTGTCTTTCCAAACCCCAAACTCTGAAATGTTGATCTAACGGTAGTTGTGCTCTACCTTGAGCATGCCCTTCTTCCTTTCCCTTGGAAGATTTCTCCCTCCAAAAGGCCTCGGCCTTTGTCTCTGCTACGAAGCCTATAATATTATCTCCCACGTGTATTCTAAGAGGTGTTCCTCCTCCTAATATTTACTTCTGTGAACCTTAAAGGTTCTTTTGAACTCTACAACCTCTTACGGGACCTTTGGACAAAATGGTGATATCTCTTCCGATCTTATTTGTGGCTTTGATCTCAAAGTGTCTCTATCCCTTTCTCTCCTTGAAGGGATGTAAGTGCCCTCTAGCAACCTCCTTCTCAAGAACACTTTGTTGAGCCTGCAGGGTGTTCAATAACCCTGTGAGTGTCTCCTCCTGTGATACTTCTCTTCTCTCTAAACCCAAACAAGAGTTCCTTCTGTGCACACTTGCACCAACTCAATGCCCACATGACAAAGTTCTCTAGAATCCCCATTGACTCTGTCTTCTCACCAAACTCGAAATGGAGTTCTCCTCAATGCATCCTGTGCATTTTCTCAATGCCCTCCTGACAGAGCCTTTACAGAATTCACAACAATTCTGATTCTCCTCTCTGTGCTCTCCTCTGCACAGTTTCTCCTTCAAGGTGTTCAACAACCTTGAGGCTTCCTCTTTGAGTCAATGACTTCAGCTGGTGCACCCTCTTGGCATGTCTTTGTCTAAAATTCCGCAAAATTAAGAAGTTCACTCCTTGCAATGGCTTGTAGAACCTGCGGTATTCTGTCATGCAACCTCTTGCATGAATCCTCAAAGAACCCAAACCTGAAATCCAAAGAACTCAACAGACAACTACTCATGCCTGTAACCTGCAAATGTAAGCAACACATACATCCACAACATATCATCAACACATAGAGACATTCATTCATGAACTCACAAACACATGAACAACAACATGTAGAAAAAACTGCTTTGTTTGTATTAATCAAGAATGTTTGATTACAATGTGTTAGAGCTCAAACTGCAACAGAGTCTTAGCTCTCCTGTCCTATCCAACCTATTCTCTATTCTTGTCTGCCTATCTACTCTACTAAAAACAAAAGAAGATGTTTTTTTTTACAAAAGGGGGCTCCTCAAGTGCTTCCCTCCATCCTCCCCAACTCTCATTAATTTACATTCAATTACATTGAATAGTTGTCTAGTCTGACTCAGATCTAGATCTCAACCTTACAAATATTTAAGGAAACCTTTATCTAAAGCCTGCATACATTCATGGCTTTTGACTCTTCGACCTTACAACATTTAATACAATTTTAATATTTGAAATTTGAATGTGAGAGGGTTGCGCCTCTCCTCTCCATTGAATGTGTGTTGGTGTGCTAGTTGTCTAATGCTTCATGACGTTGGAGCAATGCTCCTGCATCATACTCCTCAGCTACAAAAATCATGAGCTCCTACTCATGAGATTCCCAACACCGCTGTTGAAATCCACCTGGATCCCAAACAGTTCTCTGGAGTTGTCCATCCGCTCCATCGCTTCATTGCTGTTGTTGCTTCTACTGTCATGCTGCTATGACAGGTTCTCCTCTGCTCATCTTCCCTTTGCTGACTACTTCTGCTGATCTGATCATTATCCTTCTAATCTCCTCAATTATCTCGTCTAGTTTCTCTAGTGGTTGGATCTCTTTATGCATTCTCCTTCGCTGCACTTCTTCCCTAGAAAGGAGTAGATCAACTAGATCTCCCATGCCATCTTCTTCCTCTATGGCCCCAACTTGCCACCCTACTGCAAAATTCAGCTCTGGAGCCTTATCCTCCTGACTGAACTGTTGTTCAGTTACTTTCTCTAATAGATTTTCCTCTGCCATTTCTCCTTGTGCTGGTTGAATTCTAGCTTCGTCCAGCTGCTCCTTAGAATGGAATTTTCCTTCATCTTATGCTGCATGCCTCAACATTGCAGTCATCATCAACTGTTTATCTCCCTGGATGAAATTTTCGAGCAATTCCTTGAAATTCTCCTCTACTAACATGTGCATGACTTTCTTCTCTCGGTAGTCGTCTACTAGCTCTGGATGGTTCAACCAATCCTCCAGCATTTCTAAATCCTTCTCCCAAGGAGTGAGCATGTCAACTGTGTGCTCCTCTTCTTTTCCTTGGGTAGCTTCTAACATCTACTCCATCTCTTTGACAATCACAGCTGGCTATCTTTCTGTTGTTGCTGCATTGGCAACACACATGCTGGCCTCAACTGGGCTATATGGTAGGAATGCCTTTATCCCTCCAATCATCAGAATGCTCTTCTGATCTTTTTTCCATTCAATTTTCCTTGCTGATATGAACTCACCTATGAGCTGATCTTCTCTGTCATCTCCTCTCGCTGATCCAAACTCATCCCTGAGTTCATGAGACTTTCGGTCAATCTCATCTTCTCTCCCTTTCCCACCTGGCAATATGGGATTTCCTCTCTACCCTCCTGGTAGTCTATGAGATCAATCGATCCCATCTCCATCAGCACTCCTTGTTGACATGAAATCACTTCTGAGCTCCCGAGACTTTCAAAAAATCTCATCTCATTTTCCCTACCCACCTGGAAATTTTGGAATTTTCTTCTACCCACTTGGAAGTCTAAGAGATATAGTGATCCCATCTCATTGCCCACTTGGAAATTTGAACTTTCATCACCACCCTCCTGGCAATATATGAGACCTTCACTTGATCTATTTCTATTGCCCACCTAGAAATATGAAAGTCCACCTCTGACCACCTAATAGTTTATGAGATCATTTGTTAATCTCATACCATTTCCCTCGTGGAAATATGAATTTCCATGGTTGTCCTCCTGACAGTATATGAGATCCTCCAATGATCTCATTTCATTGCCCACCTGGCAATTCAAAAATTTATGCCTTCCCTCCTGACAGTCTTTGAGATCATCCAGTGATCTCAGTTCATCCTCAATGTCATTGATATTTCTCCCAGTCTCCGGTTCACATGCATGAACCATCTCCTCTTCATCTCTGAGGCTTTCGACATACCTCAACCATTCCTTCAATAGCCTTTACTGCCTTCGGAACAATAAATACTGAACTGGCCACTTTACCCTTCTCTTTATGGGCCATTCATATACCCAATGCGGCTTTGCATCCTACTGCATTTGTAGTGCAAGCTCTTCCATTCTCTCCCTTATCTCAACAAGCTCTTTATCCATCTCATATTTTCTCTACTGCTGGTGGTTCTTCTTTCCACTACGTCCATGGCCTTCAGTAGCCATCTTCCTATTCCTTTCTACCCTCCTGGAAAACTTGTTGTTGTCACTCTGCAACCATGAGTGATTCCAGCCTTTCCTACAGTCCTCCTGACTATCTATTCATTGTTGCGCACCTTGCAACAATCATCACAGAGCTTCAACACTCTGTCTTCCTTTTCCTTTGGCTCCCTTTACTTGCAATATATAGACAAAAACAATATCTGATACCACTTGATGGTATCAGACTGTATCCCTTCACAGTCCTCCTCTTTTCTGTGATATGAAAACATAAAATATGTTGGCTCTGATACCACAACTGACATAGACCCCCTACCTCAGCAGGGTCTTGCAACCTCCCGATCTCTGGATTGTTCTTCTTCTGATATGAAATAGCTCTTTGGGAACCTGTTGGAACCCTTTGAACGAATCCATAGGTCCCTTTGTCCTCTAGCACAGGCCTTGAGAAAACCTATGCATGCGCTCAGCTTTCGGCGCTCTTCTTTGTTCTGAACAAACCCACCTTTCGCATTTCAGGGTTTCGGGACTCCTGCATGCGAGCTCTCCCAAGCTCCTTGTACTTTCAACTCCCAGTATCCGGATTTCTGAAAAGGGATTAAAGGCTTTGGGTCCTCCCTTAGCCTCTGAATTCTTTAGGGTTTTCATGTTTTGGGATTTCGCGATTCCATCTGCAACGATCCTAGGTCATTCGAACTCTCGGACCTCGAAATGATGAAATCTACCCATGACAACGGTATTATTTTCAGGATTTTGGAATTCATGATTTTGCGATTCTGGTTGCAGAAGGTTCTTTGTCCTTCAACCTCCCAGGTCCCGAAATGCTGAAATACTACCCCTTGAGAGAACCTTTCAAGGTTTTCTCCGAACCTGACCACTCACCACGTGTCCCCTTGATGAACGGTCCTGATCCTTTTGCAATTTCGTGAGCTGGGACTTCTTGTCTCATGACTCCTTCTCCTCAAACTCTTGGTTTCCAAAATGCCAAAAAGGGATTGGATCTTTGACACCTGTTGTTGGGTTATGAAAAAGGTATAAATATCTTCCTTTTTCCCACAGTTCATGATATGATTTTGATTCATTCTTCAGATAGTTAGGGATAAATAGGAAAGAACATGATTAATATGTCTCTTAGGGTTGTTATTGAAATTTTATTAAATAGATTCTAATTTACGATTGTAATGGTTTGATTTTGTTGCAGAATTGGATAAATAACTGTCAAAGATAACCAAAGAGATTTTGGCTATGCAAAATCTATTGGAGGTTGAAGACATTTTAGGCGCAAATCAGTTTTGAAGATAATGGATTTTCTGTATTGTAGCTTTATAATAGTAAAGAAATCCTGAGGATCTTTCGATCCTCGGGATAGCTTGATTTACCCAGACTATTGTAATATATAAGAGGGTAATAGATCCATAAAAAAGAAGAAAAAAATGCATTCAAGTATTTAGATTCAGAATTGCTCTGCACAAGCAGTTTTTGTAAATGTTTCACCAGCTATGGAATCAATGAAAGTTTTGAGTGTTTCTACCATTTATGTGTTCCGAGTTTCTCGTAGCAGTACTTCTAAAGACTGAGGGCCTAGTTTGAAGGAGCTACTATCTCGTTCTGTAATTGTATTAGTGTGAATTTTGATTTCTATTTTGTGATTCAGATCTCTTTTACAATAGCCAAGGATAAATGTATAAGCGTGTTAATGATTTTATGATTGTTTGCATATAGAAGACAAACATTTCCTTCAAGTATTAATGATTGTCGTTAATATTTGCATTTATGAAGTTGTTGCTTGACACTTCCTCACATTTTCATCTGAGTTGTTCCTTTTCCTTAGATTTACGATTGTTGTTCCTTTCAGTTAAAGTCACAATAGTTGTTCCTTTCGGTTAAAGTTACAATAGCTATTCCTTTTGGTAAAAGTTATATTAGCTGTCCCTTTCAACTAGATTACAATTGTTGTTTCTTTCTGTGCATAGAGTAATTTGTTATTTCCTTTCCAATAATCAGAATTCATAATTAATAGTTAATTCTGCAAGTCCTTACTTAGATTCAATTACTGCTTTTTATTTAAGAGAATTCAATAGATTGTTTAGTTCCTTTCCACTTTATAGCATCTTAGTAATCAGATTTCAATTCCATTAGTTCTTATAATATTTGGTGAATGTTTGAGGAACTTGATTGTTGAGGAACTCATATTTGGTTTAGCTACACGATTTTAGGCTACCTGCATAAACTTTGTTGATATTCTTGAGATAAAAGATGAATCTTTGGGTTGATAAATTAATGTTAAACTAAGGTTGTTTTAGGACATATTTAGACACCAACATTTTGGCGCCATTGCCGGGGAGAATGTCAAAGGTAGCATAGGTTGTGTCTCTGGAGGACCAGGTATTGAATACGGAAGGTAAGAACCTACACAGGTAATAAGTAAATTGCTTATGCCAACGCTTACCTCCAGTTGACACTTAAGAGGATTCGTAGGTGTTTTATTTTGTTTAAATTTCTTTTGTTGTTGTGTGAAGTGTGTATGACTAGAAACAAGGATCTTGAAAAACCAAAACCCCCACCAAAAATTACCAAAACCCATGGTTCGGTGATCCCTGGAAGAAGCACTTTCTTAGATGAAATCATCAAAAATGGTGAATCTCAAGCTTCGGTTGGACCTAGGAAAGGACCCACCCGAATCCCTCAGGCAGTAGTTTCACCAACTACGACCCACGCTAAGATTCATAAAAAAGCTAAAGGGATTGAGCAAAGATTTCAGAATACAGATCTCCCACTGCTCAACCTCTTAGAAGAGGGAATCTCTATTAATATAGAGGAGGGAATAGGAGAAACTAGCGGGGTCGCCAAGGCATACCCACCACCACCACCTGAACCTGAGTCTCCTGCAAAAGAAGAAGGCATATCTGAAATCCCAGATAAAGGGAGTGCAATAAAATTCCCTGGAGGACAAAATAATCAACAATTTCAAATAGAATACCCAAATCAAGAACCTCCTAAAAATTTTTGGCACATTTTCAATCAAATGGCACAACCAAATCAACAACAACCCCAGACCTCCATGTTGGAGTATCCAATAGTTGACCCAATTTCCAATGCCCCCATGAAAGAAATCCCCTTACAAAACCTTCCAACCTTCCATGGATTGATTTCAAAAGACCCGTATGCATTCCTATTTGAATTTGATGTCCTATGTAGAGGGTATGATTACACCTTTGAACCCCAAAAATTAAAACTATTCCCCTCTACCTTGAAGGGAGCAACCCTACATTGGTTCATGGGATTGGGAGGTGGAACCATCAATTCATGGGACCAGTTGAAACAAACCTTCTTGTTAAAATATCTGTATTATTGCAGAACCAGAGACCTAAAAGACGAAATATTTCAAATGACTGCAAAAGAAAATGAATCATTAGAAGAATATGTCGAAAGATTTCAATATAATTTACAAAGATCACCCTATGGTACATTTCCAAGTGAAGTACTCAAAGCAACTCTAATCAAAGGCATGAAAGATGAATGGGTAGAAACATTGAATTTAATGGGGAAAGGTGACATTCATCAGGAAACTTATGAAGATATTGTTCTATTGTGTATCATGTGCTCACAAGGAAGTACACGGACCAGGTCAAGAATGCAAACGTTCCTCACAAAAAACAACAATATCTCTAGTGGGGGTGTTATGCGAGTTGAAGTTGGTAATCTCCTAGAAAGCTTTAAAACAAATATTTTGAGCACTCTGACTACGCAATTGGATGTATTGTAGGACAAAAAAAAAAGGTAGAATTAGAGCAGACCTTGTCTATATTTTTCCACAGGTGCAGAAAGAAACATGGTCCAAGGGTATGCCCCTTGGATATAGTTCGGGTTTGTGCTATTTGCGCCAAGGCTCATGACACAGATGAATTCCCATCACTCCCTGGATTGAAATCTATATTCAAAGAAGAAGAAGATGAAACAAAACCATTATATCTGATGGCTCAACACCGTCAGTGGTAGTCCCGACCTCAAAACACATTTTAGGACCCTTCCTCTTTCTTTCCTGGACAGTATAATCAACAACAGAATTTTGGCAGCACATGGAAGGGTCAACCATTTACTAATCAGAACTGGTAGCCCCAACAGTACCCACTTGCAATTCCTACTTGGCCAAACCATCCCGCCACAAACCCCAACTGGAAAAATCAACCAACTACAAGTTCCAATTGGCCCAATTCGCAATACCCCACCTCATCCTGGCAAAACTCGAATAATACCTACCCTCCACAATGGCCTAACTTGACTGCCCAAAACCCAAATTGGAACCAGAATTGGTAGTGCCCCATGGGGATGAATAACCAACCTATGGGGATGGCCTGTCAAACACAACCCTCGTTACAAACTCCACTCCCATTACCCCAATCACAATTGTGCCCTCAATTACCTACCCAACCCCACCCAAATCCCAATAATAGACCAGCTTAGCTCATCAAGATTATGGAAAGTGGAGAAGGGGAAATTGATCCAGTAGGGTGTAATGAAATTCGGTTAAGATCAGGGGGCATAATCTCCCCCGACCAAAATGACGTTCCCCAAGAACAGGGGAATGAAAAAAATCCAACAATAACACCCTTGACTGTGGTAATAACAAAAGAAATCAAGAAAGGGAGGAACACAGTCGAATCACAAGACTCTAATAAGGATACAATTCCCTCCCCTTTGTTCCCTAAAAGACTGATGATGGTGAAACATACCGTATATCCCAACTTTGACATTGTAGGGGAACTCAAGAATTTATACATCAAAATTCCACTCCTTCAAGCCCTACAAGACATACCGATCTATGCAAGGACAATCAAGGATCTATGTGGGAGGAAGCCTGTTAGAAAAATAAAAAATTCATCATCAACAGTTCATGTAGTGGGAGCCTTATCTGATCTAATTTTGGGTAGAGAAACACTAGTCAAATATGCAGATCTAGGGAACTCCATAGTAACAGCTCAGATTCAAGGTTGTTCCTTTCCAAATACCCTAGTTGATTTGTGGGTGGCCATCAATATTCTAACTATGGAAACCTGCAATTCCCTGGGTCTTCACTCTTCTGACCCAACCCCAATTATGTTGCAATTGGATGATCGATTCGTGGTCAAACCACTCGGCACACTACATGATATATCCATTTCAGCTGATTCTTGGGAATATCCTGCAGATTTTCTCATCATCAACCCAAGAAGTGGAAAGGGAATCCATTGATATTGGGAAGACCATGGCTTGCGACAGCTGATGCGTACGTAGGTTGTCGATTGGGTACAATGAAAATTTCTAGAGGAGGGGTTACAAGGAATCTCATCTTATATCCCCCAGCCAAACCTAGTCCAATGATCGTACACCTGCAATTGCCACCACCATGATATCCAAAGAAGGATCTACGTGCCCCACTCACAATGGAAGATACCCTCAAGCTTAAGAATAATCTAGAATATGATGTAATCAATGGGTTTATTAACAACCCAACCGTTGTAAGTAACCCAACATACCAGATTCTCCAAGTTGTTCTAGACTGTGAAGCACAGAGAGACCTATTGGAATATTTAATGGAACAACAAATTCTGACTACCGCTATTCACAACAACAAATCCATTAAGATCACACCAAGGAAGTCTCTGAACATTAATGCCAACCTAGAAGAGCAACAACAAAAAAAGCTAATCCAAACCCTCTCTAAATACTAGAAAGATTTTTCCTGGGAGTACTCTGATATGAAATGTATTGATCCACAAATTTGTACCCACCACGTTTATATTGAGAAAGACGCCCAACCTATCAGACAACTGCAAAGAATATTGAACCCCCACCTCATAGATATCGTTAAAGAAGAGCTACAAAAACTGTTGGATGTAGATTTTATATAACCTATCTCAGACAGTCAATGGGTTTCCCCATTAGTCATCATCCCAAAGAAAAACAGGAAGTGGTGAATTTGTGTTGAATACAGGGAACTAAACAAAGCTCCTCAAAAAGACCATTTTCCATTACCTTTCATCAATCAGGTCCTGGATACCTTGGCAGGGAAGAAATTATTCTCTTTCCTAGATGGTTTTAGAAGCTAAAATTAGGTACAGATTACCCCAGAAGATCAGGATAAAACAATATTCACATGTCCCTGGGGTACCTTTGCCTACAAAGTATTTCCCTTCGGACTTTGTAATGCTCCAGCTACACTCCAAAGGGCCATTTTGATCATATTCAGTGATCTGATTAGCGAAGGGCTTGAAGTCTACATGGATGGTTTCACCCCGTATGGCGACGACTTCGAACAAGCCTTGAATAATCTAGAGAAGGTATTGGAATGGTGCATCGCTACTAGGTTATGTTTAAGTCATGAAAAATGTCACATGATGATGAAAGAAGGTGTGGTATTAGGGCATTACATTTCTGCATATGGAATTAGAGTAGACCCAAAAAAAATTGAGGTAATTCCTAATCTACCTACTCCACACACACAAACTGAGGTATGCAGTTTCCTTGGTGCTTCAGGATACTATCGCAGATTTATGGAAAAAATTTGAAAAACCGCTGCACCTTTACATGCTTTGGTAGGTAATGTAGAATTTCAATGGTCTAACAAATGTGATGTGGCTTTTGTAGGACTCAAGAAAATTATCTCAACAGTGCCAATGTTGAGAGGACCTAATTGGGAAATACCATTTCGAATTTCCACCAATGCCTCAGACATTGCCATAGGCACTGTTCTTGGACAGGAAGAAGAAAATAAAACCTACACCATTTATTTCATTAGTAAGAATCTAACTCCAGCTGAACTTAATTATACAGTAACAGAGAAAGAGTTCTTAGCTGTTATACATGCCATCAATAAATTTTGTCATTATATAACAGGCTATCCAGTTATCCGGTATACTGATCATTTTTCCATTAGATATCTAGCTAATAAACAAATTACTAATGTACGGGTCACTCGATGGTTATTATTATTGCAGGAATTTGATATCACCATCAAAGATCAACCTGGGAGAGAAAATCTTGTCACAGAATTCCTGTCCCGCATCCCAAAAATAGATGAATCATTAACAATTGAGGACCAATTCCCAGATGAGCAGTTGTTTGTTGTTGACACAAAACCACCTTGGTATGCTGATGTAGCAAACTATGTAGCAGCGGGAAGATTACCAATGCATTTATCATCAAAGGAAAGATGATTGATCGTCCATCGCAGCACATGATTCACTTGGATCAGTGGATATCTTTTCCACACATGAGTTGATCTCCAGATCCGACAATGTGTATGAGAGGACGAAATCTATGACATATTGAAAGTAGGACATGACGATCCGTATGGGGGGCATTTTGCAGATCGCAGGACTGGACACAAAATATTATAGATGGGATATTATTGGCCCTCAATATTCAGAGATGCCAAGAAATATGTTCAGACATGCAATAGCTGTCAGCGGATGGGGAAATCAGGCTAGGCTGACAAAATGCCCTTGAAAACACAAGTAGTTGTAGAACCATTTGAAATATGGGCGTTGGACTTCGTCGACCCCTTTAATCCAAAGTCAAATCAAAAGGCCTATATTCTCATTGCAACAGACCACATGACCAAATGGGTAGAGGCGGAAGCTTTACCAAATGAAATAGAAGAAGTAGTCATCAAATTCCATTTCAAATTGTTTGTACGGTATGGACTACCCAGAGAAATAATTATTCATGGAGGGTCACAATTTACAGGCCATAGAATCACTGCCATCCTGGATAGCTATCACATTAAGCATAAATTTACTTCTCCATACCACCCATAGGCAAATGGGCAAGTAGAAAGCACCAATAAGGTCCTAGAGGCAATCCTGACGAAGACTATCTCAACAAACCGATATAATTGGGTTACTGAGCTCCCAAATGCCTTATGGTCTTATTGTACAACCTGGAGTAACACCATTGGCTACTCCCCTTACTATCTAGTCTATGGTAAAGAACCCATCTTCCCAATCGAATTCGAGATCAAGACCCTAAGAATGGCCCAGAAAATTGGACTAAATCTTACAAAAGCACATAAACGACACCTTCGGAAACTCAACGAATTGGATAAAGCATGCTTGTTTGCTATGGAGTGCAGATATGTTATCCAGCGACAGAGAGAAACTTGGCATGACAAGCATATCAAGAAGAAATCATTCAAGAAAGGTGATTGGGCGCTCCTCTATGATTCCATATTTTAGGACTTTCCAAGGAAATTACAGACACGATGGCTAGGGCCGTATGAAATTAACGGATTCCATGATAATGGCACGGTTACTTTGAGCACCATCGATGGGTCTGGATCACCCTTTCTGGTCAATGGACACTGGCTGTGACTTTACCACCAGCCACCTTCCAAAGATTCTTTCTATCAAGAAGTAAGTAAAGACCCTACGGTGTAGATTTTGGCTGGATGAGAAGGTAACCCATCCACCCCAACACCATAAATGATGTATTTTGTTTATACTATACATACTGTACATATTTTTCCAACTGAGTGGTTAGTTTTTCTTTGTTTTATAAAAAGTTATCTAGGAAACAAGAATTAGGATAGATAACTACAATTAGCACCTTTTTCTGTTCCATATTCTCGTTTTGTCTTATCACACAGACTCTGTCTTTTACATGTTCATGACGATTCTTTTCCTTTCTTGTGTGCCTGTTGTTCCTTTTTGAATGAAACAACTGTTGTTCCTTTTTCACACACCTGTTGTTCCTTTTTCGCACACCTGTTGTTCCTTTTTGAACGAAACAACTGTTGTTCCTTTTCATGCACCTGATGTTCCTTTTTGAATGGAACAAATGTTGTTCCTTTTTTGCGTTCCTGTTGTTCCCTTTTGAATGGAACAACTGATGTTCCCTTTTGTGTGCCTACTACTCCTTTTGAACGGAACAACTGCTATTCATTTTTCACGCACCTGTTGTTCCTTTTTTCAAATGGAACAACTGTTGTTCCTTTTCGTGCAATTGCCATTCCCTTCTTTACCATTCAAACGCTAGTCATTCCTCCGTAAGTGCAACTTTCATCAAATAATTTTCACCATCACTATTTCTACCCATCATTACAACGATCTGTCATTATTTTTTGGATGGTCCCTCACACCTTATCAAAAAAAATAAATTCATGGAATAATCTCTCCGAAATAAACCTCGTTCATAATCGATCACCACCATAAGTTGTTTCTTTCCCTTATATATACAAATATACCTGAATGATATTCTACCTCTATATTATAAGGAGTCTTCAACACACTTTTACTTGGCTTCTCTACACTTCCTTATACCATCCCTTACTCTTAAGGAGTAGATGAGCCTCCCTTAAAAATAAGAAAAAATTAAATATAAATAAATAAATAATATTTATATTTATATAATAAAATTTTCCCATATAGAATGGGGGGTCTCATCATGAGCCAACCTTCCACGATCATAGGATACTAACGTAAGTGACATTCCCACTATGGCTACCACACCAGGGTAATGGCATTTGACACTTTCTTTTGTCAAAGGACAAGAAGTCTCATCACGAGCTGGCTTGTTCACTTAAGTTACAATCTAGTGAGTGGCATTATCATGATCTTGCTACCAAACCAGGATAATGGTCTTCCTAAGAAAAGACAATTCAAATATTTATTAAGAAAAGATACACAATAAAAACCTTTTTTCATAAAGAATGGGGCATCTCATCACGAGTCAACCTACCATGATCATAGGATACTAACGTAAGTGACATTACCAATATGGATACCACACCAAGGTAATGGCCTTTGACACTTTCTTTTTTCAAAGGACAAAAAGTCTCATCACGAGCTGGCTTGTTCACTTAAGTTAGAATCTGCTCAGTGGCATTATCACCATCTGGCTACCAGACTAGGATAATGGTCTTTTTGGAAAAAGTCGATTCACATGTGTATTAAGGATACAGGCTCATCTAAGGGTTAAAAGACAACCCTGCAAAGGCTATGGATGCCTACGAGAAGCAGCGGCTCTGCCTGTGGTATGGAAGATTATCTCAAAATACCAAGTTTATGCATGTCTCTGGATCTCCTTTACTTAAAAAATGAGGCTATCATATCAGTTATACTCAATCACCTGAAAAAGTAACAATATTATGCTATGTGGAATATTAAAAAAAAATGAACAGATTTAATTTATTTTCGATTGATTTATCCATAAATCATTTTTTTGAACATAGGTGTAATAACTTTACAAATTCCACACATCAAACAGACTATCATTTAAATGATTTTTGTGGCATGTGTTTTTTTGAAAATTATATATGATTAGTCCCTATCGGTGGGGGCAATGCAATCATTACCTCTCACCCGAAAATACCTGTACGCATTACTTCCCCCTACACTGATGGTCGATTACGACCTCTACATTAATGATGGGGGATGCTTGGCACACTTCCCGACTAGATGTAATGATTGTAATAAATATGAATCCCATGTCTTTATACATTCGTTGTCGCTGATATTTTCTATTTTTGGTATCTACTTCTCCAAAGATGGTCTAACCAAATTTGTAAACAAGAACAACAATCGTTTTTTCTTTTTCACAGAAATATGGGTGGAAGAAGTGTGCACAGAGAGCTGACATTACTCTGGGTTACAGAAAAGGCAAGAGAAATCCTACATCGCCTAATGTGGACCGAGTACTTTAGCCGCTTGCAAGGATATGACACAAACGTCACGCTTGAATTCTTTCAAAACCTGCAAGGAGAAATCTCTACGCTGTAAGACATACAAATCTCAGTTACCCCGAAAATCGTAGTAGAAGTCATAAGCCTCCCTAACACAGGTATTCAATGGATAGAGAAATACACGAAGTTGAGGGAAGCTGTGGAATATTTCAAAGAACCTAGGGAAGAATTGGATAAAAAAGGAAAGGGACTTAATCCTAGTGCCCTCAGTGAACCATGGAAGGAGTTGGTGGGGATAGTTCAAAAGTACATCACCTGCGATGGATGATATGATGTAATTCGACCTCGCCATCTCAAATTGCTAGCAGCCTTGAAGCAATGTTTAGTACTTAATCTACCTTTCTTCCTGCATACCATATTATATGAAGTTGCCTTAAGAACACAAAATTCCAAGGATCCTGTTACTGTCATTAGCCACCATAGATTAGTTAAACTAATAGTGGATAAAGCATTGAGTCAAACTCAATTGACTTGGGAGAATCTGATTGAGGCCAATAGACCTCCACACCTGGAGCAGGAAACTACCACCCAAAGAGAAATTCCACCACCTCAAACCAAAGTTGAAGCAGACCCTGCTCAAATCACTGAGGCCCAGACCTCATAGACAGAAGCATTAACAAAAAGGAAGAAGAGAACAATGGTTGCTCCTAGATCCCCCCCTAGCACAAGGAAGAGAAAAAGACAAATTCAGGAAACAACTGAAGCAATTCAGGATGCAACAAAGCACCCTGAAGAACTTTAGAGTTTCATAGAACAACCTCTATGGGAAAATGTTCAAGAAATTGAGAAAGCAGAGTAGACAACACAAAAAGATAATCAGGGAGACACCCAACCTGCAACAGAGCACCTGACAAGACACTTTTTGAAGAGCTATGAGATAGAAATAGCTCAAGTTTTGGGGAATTTAGGAACCTTAATTGACAGAGATGAAAATAATATGGAAAGAGACCCAAAACCAGCCTCCTCTTAAAAACCAGCTGAAGACTTTCCTGATATCAAAATGTCTTTTCCAAATGACAGAGCACAGGAGGAATTTCTTTTTGAAAAAAGAGACCCTCTTGGACAACCAGAGCACTTGGAAGGAATAGAGGGACAACCATCTGCTGAATGGAATGAAGAAGACCTCGAGATCCCTCATAAACATAAATCAGCTAAAATCCAGAAACAAATTAGGAAATTAAAGAAATGAAACAAATTGTTGAAGAAAAAGGCTAAGAGGGCTGTGGTATTAAAACAAAAGGTGGGAAAACTCAAGGATATTATCAAGGAATTGAGGAAACAGTTAGAACTAGAAGACAAGATCCACAAAATAAAGAAAAACAAAAGGGGCAGAATGCAAGGAAGAAACCCTCTTCCTTAAAAAGCAGTTAGTACAACTTTTGTAGGGATACAGATAGACCTTGAGGAATTAGTGGTAGAAGACGCAGTAGTTCACGATGAAGATGTAATTCCTGTAGAAACACAAGAGATGGTTGATGCTGAGATACAGACAGACACTCTAATTTTAGAGGAAACAACTCAACGCTTTTAGTAGAATGCTACTATTAGGAGACATGAGGAAGAACTACTGCATTCTCAACAAACCCTGACTCAAAACATAGGAAAATTATTGAATATAACAGAGTAGTCCCAGGAACAAAGTACTATCATGAATAGACTGGAAGCAGAGCTTGCACAGACCCAACAAGCATTAATTTGGTCCAGAGAAGAAATGAATGAATATCAAGCATCCCAATCTCAGGCACAGGGTGCCATCATTGAGAAGATAAAAGAAGAATTGGAGCAATCCCAAAAAGCATTAACTCAATCCAGGGAAGATATGAGCGCTATGGAATAATACCAGGCATCTCAATCTCAAGCACAGAGTGGCACCATCGATAGACTAAAAGAAGAACTTACACAAGCCCAACAAGCATTGGTCCAACACCAACATGGAATGGTAACTAGGACTGAATATCAAGAATTGTTAAAGAATTGAAGTATATGACAACAACAGAGGGTGAGACCTATGCTGCACTCACCAGAGCCCAAGAGAAGATAAAAAAGGTGCAAACCCAATTGGAAAACGCTTTGGAGAAAATCAAGCACATCTATGATGTCTACTCTGATGCCATCAATTGCAGAGCCCCTGCTACTAATTATGCTTTATTATTGCTGGAACGGTATCTATTGTTGAGAGTGAAGGCCATCAAAGTAGGTAAACCCATTTCATTTACCACTGTACCAGAATTTATTTCATGTTTAAGAGATCAGGAAGAGAAGGTACAATACCTTCTGTGTGAAGTATATTTCCACAATTTCATTTTGGAAGAAGAGAGAGGAGACAACCCTGGTCCTTTCATAGGGGACATACAGTTCCAGGAATTCCTCTCCTTTACTAGGAACCAGGTCATATGGGGTAAGGCTCACAAAATTTTCATAAAGAGGGAAACTGGTTTAGATCTTTGGATTAGAGGAGAGCCTCCAAAATCCTTCCCAGCCATTATGCGACATAATACCTTCATGAAAAGGGCGAGAGTTGTGGACTCATTGGCTCCTATCCATTTACAAGTCATCTGTTCAGGTATCACATATTTTAGAGAACTCAAGGAAGAAGCTCTTGCTGCTTCCAAGCTAAGATGGGATAAATCCTTCGATGAGGTTAAAAGTAGAGAGCCCTTTGGATATAGGAATTTCTTTGCAACAACCTTCAAAGTGGAAAGGTATTGTAGACTACTCCAGGAAGAAGGGCATGTTTGGATGGGATGCAGGTATAACCCCCCTCTCCTCTGTTTTCCTCTAGAAACTTACCATAGGGATTATCAAATTAATAAAAAGAGACAGGATGCCGCTTTTGACAAAATCAAAAGAAGCAATGGTTTCAGGAGACCTCGTGAACCAACTTTTCCTCCCTACAGTATAATTTCTTTATAGGTAAAATTCCAGCTTGCATGAGGACATGCAAGAAGGTAAGCTGGGGGGTATCTTGTGTTACGAAAAAGGTATAAATATCTTCCTTTTTTCCACCATTCATGATATGATTTTGATTGATTATTTAGATAGTTAGGGATAAATAAGAAAGAACATGATTAATATGTCTCTTAGGGTTGTTATTGAAGTTTCATTAAATAGATTCTAATTTACGATTGGAATGGTTTGATTTTGTTATAGAATTGGATAAATAATTTTCAAAGATAACCAAAGAGATTTTGGCTATGCACAAACTATTGGAGGTTGAAGACTTTTTAGGCGCAAAGCAGTTTTGAAAATAATGCATTTTCTATATTGTAACTTTATAATAGTAAAGCAATCCTGAGGATCTTTCGATCCTCAAGATAGCTTGATTTAACCAGACTATTTTAATATATAAGAGGGTAATAGATCCAGAAAAAACAAAAAATAAAACACATTCAAGTATTTAGATTCATAATTGCTCTGCACAAGTAGTTTTTGTAAATGTTTCACCAGCTATGGAATCAATGAAAGTTTTGAGTGTTTCTACCATTTCTGTGTTCTGAGTTTCTCATAGCAGTACTTTTGAAGACTGAGGGCCCAGTCTGAAGGAGCTACTGTCTTGTTTTGTAATTGTATTAGTTTGAAGTTTGATATCTATTTTGTGATTCAGATCTCTTTTACAGTAGCCAAGGATAAATGCATAAGTGTGTTAATGATTTTATGATTGTTTGCATATAGAAGATAGACATTTCCTTAAAGTATTAATGATTTTCGTTAAGATTTCCATTTTTGAAGTTGTTGCTTGACAGTTCCTCACATTTTCATTCGTGTTGTTCCTTTTCCTTAGATTTACAATTGTTGTTCCTTTCAGTTAAATTTACAATAGTTGTTCGTTTCGGTTAAAGTTACAATAGTTTCTCCTTTCGGTAAAAGTTATATTAGTTGTCCCTTTCGACTAGATTACAATTGTTGTTTCTTTCTGTAGATAGAGTAATTTGTTATTTCCTTTCCAATAATCAGAATTCATAATTAATAGTTAATTCTGCAAGTCCTTACTTAGATTCAATTACTGCTTTTTAGTTAAGAGAATTCAATAGATTGATTAGTTCGTTTCCACTTTATAGCATCTTAGTAATCAGATTTCAATTCCATTAGTTCTTAGAATCTTTGGTGAACATTTGAGGAACTTGATTGTTGATGAACTCAGATTTGGTTTAGCTACACGATTTTAGGCTACTTGCATAAAATTTGTTGATATTCTTGAGATAAAAGATGAATCTCTAGGTTGATAAATTAATGTTAAACTAAGGTTGTTTTTAGGAAATATTTAGACACCAACACCTATCCTCCAAAATGGACAACCCCGATGCTTTTGGAACTGGATGAGTCCTCTTCCCTTTGTTGTTATGAGGATTAAACCCCTGTCACCTCCCTCCGGATCCAACGACTATCGGTCCTTGGTGCTAGATCTGACGGCCCAGATCCTTTTTCCTGTGCACCTCCCAGGGACTCAACAATGTGCATGTATCCTTGATCTAGTGGCTCTCAGGCCACCACCCTCCAAATCCAACATCTGGTGTGATTTCGCGAACCGGGAGTTCGCGATGCAGTGACTCCAAAATCCCTTGCCGCTCCAAACCTCGAACTTCGAAATAGCGAAATTTGAGCACGAGATTTCACGATTTCGTGAACTGGGAGTTTGCAATGCAGAAACCCCAAAATCCCTTTCCATTCCAAACCCTAAACTCTGAAATTTTGATCTAACAGTAGTTGTGCTCTACCTTAAGCATTCCCTTCTTCCTTTCCCTTGGAAGATTTCTCACTCCAAAAGGCCTCGGCCTTTGTCTCTGTTGCAAAGCCTGTAATCTTATCTCCTTCCTATATTCTAAGAGGTGTTCCTCCTCATGAGATTTACTTCTTTGAACCTCAAAGGTTCCTTCAAACTCTGCAACCTCTTGCAGGACCTTTGCATGAAATGGTGCTATCTCTTCTGAGCTTATCTGTGGCTCTAACCTCAAAGTGTCTCTGTCCCTTTCTTTCCTTGAAGGGATGTAAGTTCCCTCTGGAAACTTTATGCTCAAGCACACTTTGTTGAGCCTGCAGGGTGTTCAGTAACCTTGTGAGTGTCTCCTCATGTTATACTTTTCTTCTCTCTGAACCCAAACAAGAGTTCCTTCTATGCACACTTGCACCAACTCAATGCCCACCTGGCAGAGTTCTCTAGAATCCCCAGTGACTATGTCTTCTCATCGAACTCAAAATAGAGTTCTCTTCAATGCATCTTAAGCATTTTATCAATGATCTCCTCACAGATCCTTTACAGAATTCACAACAATTCTACTTCTCCTCTTTGTGCTCTCCTCTGCATAGTTTCTCCTTCAAGGTGTTCAACAACCTTGAGGCTTCCTCTTTGATTCAATGACTTCAGCTGGTGCACCCTCCTGTCACGTCTTTTTTTGAAATTCCGCAAAATTCATAAGTGCACTCCTTGCACTAGCTTACAGAACCCGCAGTATTCTGTCATGAAACCTCTTGCATGAAGCCTCAAAGAAACCAAGCCCGAAATCGAAAGAACTCAACAGAAAACTACTCATTTATGTAACTTGCAAATGTAAACAACACATACATCCATAGCAGATCATCAACACATAGAGACACTCATTCATGAACTCACAAACACATGAACAACAACATGCATGAAAAACTGCTCTGTTTGTATTAATCAAGAATTCCTGATTACAATGTCTCCATGCTCGGACTGCAATAGAGTCTCGACTCTCCTCTCCTATCCAACCTATTCTTTTTTCTTCTCTTCCTCTCTACTCTACTAAAAACAAAAGAAGATGGTGTTTTTTACAAAAGGGGGCTCCTCGAGCGCTTGCCTCCATCCTCACCAACTCTCATTAATTTACATTCAATTACATTGAATGGCTATCTAGTCTAAATCAGATCTAGATCTCAACCTTACAACTATTTAAGGAAACCTTTATCTAAAGCCTGTGTACATTCATGGATTTTGGCTCTTTGACCTTACAACATTTAATACAATTTCAAAATTTGAAATTTGAAAGTGAGAGGGTTGCGCCTCTCCTCTCCATTAAACATGTGTTGGGTGTTCTGGTTGGCTGGTGGTTGATGATGTTGGAGCAATGCTCCTGGATCATTTGCCTCTTAGAAAAGGTGGTTGGATGTTATCTAATCATGCAGATGTCTGGATACATAGCGTTAACTCACTAACAGGTTAGATCATTAATGGTTTTTTTTTCTGTTGTTACTCATCACTGAAACACAGATATATGGTTTGGATTTTGACTATCCATGTGTTTTTGTTTCATATCATTTGTTCTTATTAGTTTTGATTTATAAAGAAAAAACCAAAAATATTTCATGTGCTTTCTTTATATGCTTTTACGAAGCATTCATTTTCTCACATCGAGTTTCATAAGTTTAGATTAAAGCTCACAACATGTATATCATGTACACAAATGAGATAAGTAAATATTATATTAAATATATCTACAAAAATTACATTATACGTATGTATATATATAGTAATTATTAATTACTTAGTTAATAGTAAGTTATTTTATTTCTTTTATTTGTTTCTTTTAGGACTTTTAGATTGGCTAACAGAGCCATTAAACCCGTCATAACGAGTTATACCAAATGACTTGGGTTATTTAGACAACCCCAGACCAAACTCATTGTTCCAATTGAAGGACGATCATTTTCGCCCATCAAAAAATGGCACTAGAAGGAGGGTAATCTGACAAGCTGGCCTTGTAGGAGCCTTTATTTCGAATGTATTTAATTTCCCCATGGCTCCCCAAATCACTGTGTTGGAACATGCTTTCGACTTCTCATTACCTGATGTTCCCATCGAGGCAGTCTCTCGCCTGTCCAAACTCACCTTTGATGGTGGAGGCAATGCATCTGCTAAAGACTACCTTAACAAGTTTTGGTGCAAATGCATCAAACATGACATTTCTGATTTAAGAGTTTTATGCAGATTGTTCGCTTTTACTTTTAGAGGTCGGATTAAAAATTGGTTTGAGTCCTTTCCATCGTGTCGCATTTTTTATTGGTTTCATTTTGTAGATGAATTTTTAGATTATTTTGAAATTTATAATTACACTCAATTATGTGAAGAATTTCAGACTTCGCTAATGAATGGTGATTCATCTTCGGAAGACTTTTCAACAAGAATCTATCATATCCTTTGAAAATTTAATCTCGGTGACATGTCATTTGTATTAAATCTCCTCTATGATGCTTGTGTCCCTTTCATCCAGTGATATTCAATCATGAATGAAGAACCAATTGCAAATCCTATGACTCAATTGTGAGAAGAATTTTGTTCGCAGGATGAGAGGAATCCATTCAAAAATTTTAAACAAACAAGGGAGGTAGAATATATTGACCAGGTTCTTACTGACAACCAAGATGGTTTTTCCTATGAATCATTATATTTCAGTCTTCGACCATCATGGAAGAAGATTTGATTCTTGGGCAAGGTGAATATTCTCATTCTTGTACTCATGCACTAATCAATATTTAAACTTAGTCATTGAAGAACACTTAAGCGATGAAAATCGTCTTAAACATTCTAACACTTCTATGAAACTGATTAGAGAATAAGATGTGAAATTGGAAGGAGAACCCTTAAACCTTCATCCTCAAAATGTACTTTATCCATAGGAAAGACTAGACGTTTGTCACATAAGTTTTGAATTATCTATCATACGGGAGGAAAATCTAGAAGATCATATTATGTTGAAGAATTTATCACCAAAACAAAGTGAGAGTTTTAAAGAAAGTGAAGAGAAATGTCTTGACAATACCATTGTTAAATATCATAGCTCAAGAGATTCTTTTCATGTGCTTATTTCTGATTCCTTTTATTATTTATATCATGATCTCTTCTTAGATTTTGGTGGACTTGATACCTTACCTACAACATCCTACTCTTTTCCGCCACAATCATATCCTTTCGATATGCCAATATTTGGTGAAATTAATTCCAAACATAACATTGATAAAGTTGGATTTGATGGTCTTTCACTTTCATCACTCACATCGGAAAAGGACATGTTGCGAGATGATTTTACACAGTTTATTGTTGAAAAGGGCAATGCACTCTATCTTATGGAGATCAAACATTCTATGTTGCATATTCGTTCTTTGATTAGCTCGAATTTTAATGCTTATGCTTCACATTTTGAAATGATCAATCTCATCAAAGGAAGCATTCAAACCAATGATCTAATTGATGTCACAAATCCTCTTATGATGAGTTCCCCATTGATATATTCGTTTCATCAAAGTCATGTTTTGCATCCTCATTTTTGTGACAGGAGCTTAGGATGGCTTGAATATTTGTATATAAAAAAATATTCATAATAAAGATAAAGTTGTGCTTGCTTTGTTTTTACCTAAATATCTTGGAAGTAGGCATGACATATTTCTTTTAGATCCTCCATGTGAAGAAATTAATGAACACTTAGAGAATTGTCAGGAGGATGGGGCACTTCAGCCTTGGTTGATGGTTATGTCATTTCCCCATAATCTTGACAAGTTTTCCAAACATACTTACACTCGCCCATGCCATTATGACCCATATCACGACAAGATTGCCAAATGGTTGGAGGATTCATACAACAAGAATATTCAAGGGAATGGTAAGATCATTCTTACTTTTATTTTAAATGATGATTATGAAGGCAAGTGTGATATATTTCTGTCAATTTTTGATATATTACCATTCTTGTTAGTAATGCTTGATTTTTCTTCCATTGCAAGATTGAAGTTACTCCGATGGCTACATTGGAAGCACGACTTCACGTAGTATTCTGATTTGTTTAGTAGTTAGGGTAGGTTTAAGAGCATGTTTTCTTTTACTTTTATTCCCCACTGTTTCTCTTTGTAATAATGTAGTCATGAGCACAATTGGGCACACAAAGAGAATGATAATATGACTGTTTTCAGGGAAGTCTGCTTGGTCATATTCTCTCCACTTTTCGTTGAACATTTCTTTTCAAAAAATGAAGTATCGTCATGAAAATATTAAATGGAGAGTAAAGAGATAAATAAATCTAAACTATAATTCAACCTTGACCCAAGGTATCACGAGTAGGACTGCATTCACATCAATCAAGATTTTTCTATTTTCTTTCAGTCTCCCAAGATATTTTTCGCATGATGTTTTCAGATCCATCTTTATACATGTTTTTTTTGTTTTGATTTATTTTCTTGTTTTTGTTTTTTTTCATTTTGTTTGTTTTGATTGCTTTCTGGTTAAACTGTTCTTGTTTCACCTTTTGATTTAAGGAGGGAAAACCAAATGCTTCATCTTAAAAAAGCTGTCAAGGACTGTCAGAGTGTCAACTGCTGTAATTTCCTAAAACACAAACTAGTTAAAGAGGCTTTTTTATTCAGAATTGACTTCATGGTTTCACTTTGCAATTATGAGTAGACACGACTATCATTAAAATCTCTTTACGCTGTCCCTTCTTTTAAGAAATCAAATGAAGTTTTCCTTCCTGTCCTCAAAAAAATTAGTTTCATCAGTAAACTATTTTCAGATCATGATGAGGGTTATCAAGCAAAAATTAAAAGTCTAAAAAGTAACAAGCCTTTTAAAAACTAGAATTTTCAACGTCACCCCACTCTTCTGAATGTTTTTAAATTTATATCAGATTGTGAATAATTTCTCAAGAGTTGTGGGAAGTATGTGTAAACCCGCCAAGATACTAAATAGGTCTGTTGGCAATGGGTAAATGCATGCATGATGCCCAGACAACTTCGTTGGGGCACTAAAGAGGTCTGCTGGCAGCGAAGCAATGTCGAGTTCAAGAAACATTCTCAGGTATAAATTTGGATATTGGTCATAAGCATCCTGCATTTTGAATTGAAATTTATCGGACATGATAGAGGCATCAGAGTGGGTTAATTGACATCCATGTTGAGGCTACGTATGATTGCTGGCAGTAGTGGCCCTGTCAGCAGTATTGGAGCCATTGACCTGAACATTGTGGATCTCATTTTGTAAAATTTGTCACCAGATTTCATTTTAACAAAAAATGTATGAAGTTGTATCATGTAATGATTGTCAAGATGCGTGATGTCTATCAGTTGTTCTTTGATCTGCAATCATTCTAACAATCCTAACCTGAACTCATTGGGGATACAGAGATAACTACTTCTCCCAGCAAGTCACCATTGTTGGCAGCCCCACAATAATTTCAATTCTTAAAGCGACGAATCATAAATTTTATAGTTGCCTCCGCTTAAACAGTTGAACATTGCTACTTGAAAGATGAATCTTGGGCTATAAAAGGTTTTTATTTTTCCTAGTTCTCGTTTTCATGCTTCGTTCATGACCAAAAGCATGAATGAATTATTGAAACTTGTGAATTTATTGCATTTGACTTTAACTCTTATTTTCCTAAGAGAACTAATGATCATACAAACCTTTTTATGAATGATTTTTTTTCTTTAAGGTCTATCTCATGTCGATAAAACAGTTGTTTGTAATTTCTCATTAGGTTTACATTGGAAATTGGAATACTATATCAGGAATCGATTAATGTTAGACTATGATTTTGTTCCATGTATCATTCTTGGTAAATCCTTATATGGTCATTATGTGTGATTTGTCAGAACACCTCTCTTCTTGACCTTCTAATGAGTAACTCCACCCTTTACACATGATGATACTTAAATACATGTGGTTGTATTTTGTACTCTTCTGGTACAAGAAGTTTTAAAACGACATGTTTATTATTTCGATTTAAGTCTTGGTCTTTGTTATGTAACCTCATCAATTCATTACACAAAACACCCGATTTTCATGGCTTGGAATCCCTTCTGCTCACATTCTGGATGCACTAGGGTGAATGCTAGTTTACTCCTTTGTTTTAGCCTAGGGTCTTTCTCTATTATGGATCCCCCTTATACTCACAATGAGTTCTGGTTGCCTTTGCGACTATCTGTCCAATCCTGTTTTGCATACCAGAGACACGTTTTTGTGGGAGAGATCCTGAGAAAACCGTGTCAAATTATATCAACCCCTTGAAAACCCAGAACCAAAATGATCCCTTTTACATTTTATGTGGGAATTTTCTCCAGAAACTAGATCATTGCCGAGATATGTCTCATTTTGTTGGAGGTAAATTTCTCATTTTTTTCGTTCCGGTTGAGGAAAACGTTTTTTTTGTTTATTTTTATTTTTCTATAGCAATTCCTGTAAAAATACCTGTGGTGGACAAACCCTTGATAGAGAATCCTCTTTGGCTCTCAAATGTCAGGCCTGATATTTTGTTTGAAAATGCTAACGCAAGGGCATTGCCTGAATTCCTTTATCAAGCTCAGCCAAAAACCCAGAGACAACAGTGGTAGCATTCTTACACATGGCCATGGTTATCCTAAACAATTGTTTCAGATCCATAGTGTGAGGTTTGTTTGTTTTGGACAGGAGAATACTAAACAGATGTGCCCTCCCTGCAAGCTAAAATCAAGGCCTTCACAACCCATATTGACTCACTAACGACTGAAAATCATAGACTCAAACTAAATGCACAAAGACCAGGGAAACGCTTGAAGAGAACTGGTAATATAATAATAAAGAATGTTGAGTATGTCAAAGTTGTGGTTAATTCTGAAGTCTTATGATTTGGATTGAGTTTTCAGTTGAGGGTAAAGATTTGTTTGTTTATCTTAGTTGTATTTTATTTAATTTTATTTGTTTTTTCTATTATTATATGGATTAATTTAGATTTTTATTGGTAACAATAAGATCTATAGATTATGTAGCCAGTCTATTCTTATTCGAAATTTGGAAGATATTGGTTAAATTTATATCTAAATTTCTTTATTTCATCCTTTTCTTTCAGGATATCTAGTAGCTTATGGTGATTAAATGATATGAAGCATTTCTGGGTTTATTAGCCATATCTTTGGCTCATCTTTTGTAAATAGGAACAAGATTTTTATAGTTTTATGAGATACAGTGTGATATGGAGTGGTTATATTACCCTCTATTTTGTAATTAGCAAATCTTTTTTGAGATTTAATCTTATCCCACATGATAAGATATTTGGCGTCTCTAAACTCTTTAAATATTAGAGATTTTTTTAATGAAGGCATGCTAGCCTGGGGATGAAGGTGGACAGTGAATTTGCAGACTTTAATGGAACAACAATACACATTATGGCTTTAGCTTCTTGTGGATGGTGTCTTTGTTTAAGTTTTTCTTATCCTAATATGATAATAGGTTTTTTAATAGCTTTAGTCTTCATGATCTATTGTGTTGTTGGGATAATTCCTTTGTAAATGTTATCCATATATGATGCTTCGGCTATTATATAGAGTGATCATTAATTCAACTCAAATGATAAGATTTATCTTTAATTTTTTGTTGAATGTTTAAATGCAAAGTTATTACAATAAGATTTGTCTCACTGTAATTGCTTGTACATCATAAGATCACAACGACTATTTGCATCATACATTTTGTTATTAAAACTCAATTTCTAGCACATTGTTCCACATTTATTCTAAAATTTTTTAAGGTTCATTGCAGGTTTCCCTCTTGGACAAGGTGGTTGGATGTTGTCTAATCATGCAGATGTTTGGATACATAGCGTTAACTCACTAATAGGTTAGATCAATTATGTTTTTTTTTTTTTTTTTCTGTCGTTACTCATCACTGAAACACGAATATATGGTTTGGCTTTTGACTATCCATGTGTTTTTGTTTCATAGCATTTGTTCTTATTAGTTTTGATTTATACAGAAAAAATCCAAAATATTTTAAGTTGTTTCTTCATCTTTTTTTACAAAGCATTCATTTTCTCACATCGAGTTTCGTAAGTTTAGATTAAAACTTGCAGCGTGTATATCATGTACATAAATGAGATAAGTAAATCTGCTATTAAATATATCTACAAAAATTACATTATACGTAAGTATATATATATAGTAATTATTAATTACTTAGTTAATAGTAAGTTCTTCTATTTCTTTTATTTGTTTCTTTTAGGAATTTTAGATTGGCTAACGGAGCCATTAAACCCACCAGAACCAGTTATACCAAATGGCTTGGGTTATTTAGACAACCCTGGACCAGACTCGTTCTTCCAAGTGATGGAAGGTCATTTTCTCCCATCAACAAATGGCGCTAGAAGGAGGGCAGACTGGAAAGCTGGCCATGTAGGAGATTTTATTTCGAATTTATTTAATTTTCCCATGGCTCCCCAAATCACTGTGTTGGAACATGCTTTCAACTTTTCATTACCCGATGTTCCCAACAAGATAGTCTCTCACTTGTCCAAACTCACCTTTGATGGTGGAGGCAATGCATCTGCTAAAGACCACCTTAACACATTTTGGTGCAAATGCATCAAACATGACATTTCTAATTTAAGAGTTTTATGCAGATTGTTTTATTTTACTTTTAGAGGTCGGATTAGACATTGGTTTGAGTCCTTTCTAGCATGTCACATTTTTTATTGGTTTCAATTTGTAGATGAATTTTTAGATGCTTTTGAAATTTATGATCACAATCAAGTATGTGAATAATTTCAGACTTTTCTAATCAATAGCGATTCATCTTCGGAAGACTTTTCAACAAAAATCTATCATATCCTCTCTAAATTTAATCTCGATGACATGTCATTTGTATTAAATCTCCTCTATGATGCTTGTGTCCCTTTCATCCAGTCATATTCAATCGCGAATGAAGAACCAGTTGCAAATCCTATCACTCAATTACAAGAAGAATTGTGTTCGCAGGATGAGAGGAATCCATCTGAAAATTTTGAACAAACAAGGGAGGTAGAATCTATTGACCAGGTTCTTACCGACAACCAAACTGGTTTTTTCTCTGAATCATTATATTTTCAGTCTTCAACCATCGTGAAAGAAGATTCGATTCTTGGTCAAGGTGAATATCCTCATTCTTGTAAATCATGCTCTAATCAATATTTAAACTCAGTCATTGAAGAACACTTAAGAGACGAAAATCATCTTAAACATTATAACACTCCTATGAAACTGATTAGAGAAGAAGATATGCAATTGGAAGGAGAAACGTTAAACCTTCATCCTCAAAATATACTTTATCCACAGGAAAGACTAGACATTTGTCACATAAGTTTTGAATTATCTATCATACGGGAGGCAAATCTGGAAGATCATATTATGTTGAAGAATTTATCACCAAAACAAAGTGAGAGTTTTAAAGAAAGTGAAGAGAAATGTCTTGAGAATACCATTGTTAAATATCATAGCTCAAGAGATTCTTTTCCTGTGCTTATTTCTGATTCCTTTTATTATTTATATCACGATCTCTTCTTAGATTTTGGTGGACTTGATACCTTACCTACAACATCCTACTCTTTTCCACCATAATCATATCCTTTCGATATGCCAAGATTTGGTGAAATTAATTCCAAACATAACATTGATAAAGTCGGATTTGACACTCTTTCACTTTCATCAATTACATGGAAAAAGGACACGTTGCAAGATGATTTTACACAGTTTATTGTTGAAAAAGACAATGCACTCTATCTTATGGAGATCAAACATTCTGCATTGCATATTCTTTCTATGATTAGCTCAAATTTTAATATTTATGCTTCAACTTTTTAAATGATCAATCTCATCAGAGGAAGAATTCAAACCAATGATCTAATTGATGTCGCAAATCCTCTTATGATGAGTTCCCCATTGATATATTCATTTCATCAAAGTCATGGTTTGCATCCTCATTTTTGTGACAGGATCTTAGGATGGCTTGAATATTCGTATATGAAAAATCTTGATAATAAAGATAAAGTTGTGCTTGCATTGTTTTTACCTAAATATCTTGGAAGTAGGCATGAGATATTTCTTTTAGATCCTCCATGTGAAGAAATTAATGAACACTTAGAGAATTGCCAGGAGGATGGGGCACTTCAGCCTTGGCTTATGGTTATGTCATTTCCCCATAATCTTGACAAGTTTTCCAAACATACTTACACTCGCCCATGCCATTATGACCCATATCATGACAAGATTGTCGAATGGCTGGAGGATTCATACAACAAGAATATTCAAGGGAATGGTAAGATCATGCTTACTTTTCTTTTAAATGATGATTATGAAGGCAAGTGTGATATATTTCTTTCACTTTTTGATATATCACCATTCTTGTTAGTAATTCTTGATTTTGTTTCCATTGCAGGATTGGAGTTACTCCGATGGCTACAATGGAAGCATGAATTCACGTAGTATTATGATTTGTTTACTAGTTAGGGTAGGTTTAAAATTAGGTTTTATTTTAGTTTTATTCCTCACTATTTCTCTTTGTAATAATGCAGTCATGAGCACAAGCGGGTGCACCAAGAGAACCATAATATGATTTTTGTCAAGGAGGTCCGCTTGATCATTTTCTCTCTTCTTTTCGTTGAACATTGCTTTTCAAAAAATGCAGTATCGTCATGAAAATCTTAAATGGAGAGTAAAGAGATAAATAAATCTAAAATGTAAATTCAACCCTTACCCAAGGGATCATGAGTAGGATTGCATTGACAACAATCATGATTTTTCTATTTTCTTTTAGTCTCCCAAGAATTTTTCGCATCATGTTTTAAGATCCATCTTTGTACGTATTTTTTCTATTTTGATTTATTTTCTGGTTTTTGGTTCTTTTCATTTTGTTTGCTTTCACTACTTTTTGGTTAAACTGTGCCTGTGCCACCTTTTGGTTCAAGGAGGGAAAATAGAATGCTTCATCCTAAAAGAGTTGTCAAGGACTGTCAGAGCGTCGACTGCTATAATTTCCTAAAACCCAGACTAGTTAAAGAGGGTTTTCTATTCATAATTGATTTCATGGTTTTACTTTGCAATTATGAGCAGACACGACTATCATTAAAAGCTCTTTACGTTGTCCCTTCTTTTAAGAAAGTGACTCAATGATGCCTTCCTGTCCTTGAAAAAATTAGTTTCATCAGTAAACTATTTTCAGATCATGATGAGGGTTATCCAACAGAAATTAAATCTCTGGAAAATAACAAGTCTTGTAAAAAATGGAGTTTTCAGCGTCACCCCACTCTTTTGAATGGTTTTAAATTTTTATTAGATTGTGAATAATTTCTCAAGAGTTGTGGGAAGTGTGTCTAAACTTGCCAAGATACTGAACAGGTCTGCTAGCAGTGGGTAAATGCATGCATGATGCCAAGGCAACTTCGTCGGGGCACTGAATAGGCCTACTGGCAGCGAAGCAATGTCGAGTTCAAGAAAAATTCTTAGCTATAAATTTGGATATTGGTCATAAGCATCTTGCATTTTGAATTGAAATTTCTTAGACATGATAGAGGCGTCAGAGTGGGTTAATTGCATCCCTGCTGAGGCTAAGGACGTTTGTTGGTAGCAATGACCCTGTCAGCAGTATTGGAGCCATTGACTTGAACATCATGGCTCTCATTTTGTAAAAATTGTCACCAAATTTCATTTTAACAAAAGATGTCTGAAGTTGGACCGTGTAATGATTATCAATATGCTTGATGTCTTTCGGTTGTTCATTTATCTGCAATCATTCTAACAATCCTAACCTGAACTCGTTGGTGATACATAGATAACTACTTCTCCCAGCAAGTCGCCATTATTGGCAAACCACAATATTTTCAATTCTTAAAGCGATGAATCATAAATTTTATAGTTGCCTCCAGTTAAACAATTGAACATTGCTACTTGAAAGATGAATCTTGGGCTATAAATGGTTTTTGTTTTTCCTAGTTCTCGTTTTCATGCTTCATTCATGACTGAAAGCATGAACAAAGCATTGAAACTTGTGAAATTATTGCATTTGATTTTAACGCTTATTTTGCTAAGAAAACTAATGATCATACAAACCTTTTTAAGAATGATTTTTTTCTTTAAGGTCTATCTCATGTCGATAAAATGGTTAATTGTAATCTCTCATTAGATTTACTTTGGACATTGTAATGCTATACTAGGAATCGATTAATGTTAGACTATGATTTTGTTCGATGTATCATTCTTGGTAAATCCTTATATGGTCATTATGTGTGATTTGTCAAAACACCTTTCTTCTTGACCTTATAATGAGTAACTTCAACCTTTACACATGATGATACTTAAACACATGTGGTCGTATTTTGTACTTTTCTAGTAGAAGATGTTTGAAAACTACATGTCCATTATTTTGATTTAGGTCTCGGGCTCTGTTCTGTGCCCTCAACAATTCATTACACAAAACGCCCGATTTTCATGGCTTGGAATCCCTTGTGCTCAGATTCTGGATGCACTAGGGTGACTACAAGCTTACTCCTTTGTTTTAGGCTAAGGTTTTTCTCTATTACGGATCCCCCTTATACTCACAACGAGTTCTGGTCACGTTTGTGACTATCTGTAAAATCCCATTTTACATACCAGAGACACATTTTTGTGGGAGCATTCTTGAGCAAGCTGTGACGAATTAGATCAAACCCTTGAAAACCTAGAACCAAAATGAGCCCGTTTACCTTCATATCAGGCATTTTATCCCTAAATGGGATCATTGCAGAGATGTGTCTCATTGTTTTCGAGGTAAATTTCTTAGTTTTTTCGTTCCGGATGAGGAAAACGTTTTTTTTTTGTTTTTTTTTATTTTTCTAAAGAAATTCCTATATAAACCCCTATGGTGGACAAACCCTTGATAGATAACCCCCCCGGGCTCTACAATGTCAGGCCTGACCCTTTTTATGAAAACCTTCATGTAAGGGCATTGATTGAATCCATTTATCAATCTAAACCCAAAACCCACAGACAATAGTGGTAGCATTTTGACACACGATCATGGTTATCCTCAAAAAACTATTTGATATCCACAATGTGAGGTTTGCTTGTTTTGGATAGAAAAATACTACAAAGATGTGCCCTCCCTGCAAGATAAAATCAAGGCCTTCACAACCCAGATTGACTCACTAACGACTGAAAATCACAGACTCAAACTAAATGCACAAAGACCAGGGAAACGCCTGAAGAGAGCTGGTAATATAATAATAAAGAATGTTGAGTATGTCAAAGTTGTGGTTAATTCGGAAGTCTTATGATTCTAATTGAGTTTTCAGTTGAAGGTAAATATTTGTCGTTTATCTTAGTTGTATTTTTTTATTTTTTTTGGTTTTTCTATTATTATATGGATTAATTTAGATTTTTGTTGATAACAACAAGAGAAACATATTCTGTAGCCAGTCTATTCTTATTCGAAATTTGGAAGATATTGGTTAAATTTGTATCTGAATTTCTTTATTTCATCCTTTTGTTTTAGGATATCTAGCAGTTTATGGTGATCAAATGATATGAAGCATTTCTGGGGTGATTATCCATATCCTTAGCTCATCTTTTGTAAAAAGGAACAAGTTTTTTATAGTTTTAAGAGATACAGTGTGATATCGAGTTATATTACCCTCTATTTGGTAATTAGGAAATCATTTTTGAGACTTAATCTTATCCTACAAGATAAGATATTTGGCTTCTATGAACTCTTTAAATATTAGATACTTTTGTAATGAAGGCATGTTATCTTGGGGTTGAAGGTGGATGGTTAATTTGCAGACTTTAATGGAACAACAATACACATTACGGCTTTAGCTTCTTGTGGATGGTGTCTTTGTTTAACTTCTTCTTATCCTAATATAATAATAGTTTTTTTGATAGCTTTAGACTTCATGATCTATTGTGTTGTTCGGATAATTCCTTTGTAATTGTTGTCTGTATGTGATGCTTCAAATATTATGTAGAGTGATCATTTATTCAACCCAAATGATAAGATTTATCTTTAATTTTATGTTGAATGTTTAAATGCAAATTTCTTACAATAAGATTTATCTCACTGTAATTGCTTGTAAATCATAAGATCACAACGACTATTTGTATCATACATTATGTTATTAAAACTCAATTTCCATCACATTGTTCCACATTAATTCAGAACAATTTTAAGGTTCATTGCAGGTTTCCCTCTTGGATAGGGTGGTTGGATATTCTCTAATCATGCATATGTCTGGATACATAGCATTAACTCACTAACAGGTTAGATCATTTATGTATTTTTTCTCTTGTTACTCATCACTGAAGCATGGATATATGGTTTGGCTTTTGACTATCCATGTTTTTTTGTTTCATAGAATTTCTTCTTATTAGTTTTGATTTATAAAGAAAAAACCAAAAATATTTAATGTGCTTTCTTTATCTTCTTTTACGATGTAACATCCTGCTCTGGCGCACTGAGAAAACTTATTCTTTGAGGACACTTGCTCGCAAGTGATCCAAACTACTATGATATTAAAACATTTGAATTTGATTATGATATGTTATGATAGATGACATGATGTTTTACAGCATTTACATAGATAGGTGCTATTGACTCGGTTTTACTGAATGTGCAGGGTTTTGGACCTTGAGGATGCAGAGGCCTTGACAAAGCCCTTGGACTCTGGATCGAGTCAGGGAGTGTGCTATTGGGGTTTGATTGTTTTACTTTGATTTTAGTACATTTGATTAGATGATATGATGTGGACATGTTCTAACACAATTGTTGATGATGCAGGCTGATGATAGTTGGCTGACCAGACTCACATATGGAGTAAAGGGGCCACACACACACATGACTACCAGAGAGGTTGAGGGAGAGGTGTGGACAACAGCCCTACCATAGCCTACTAGCACTCCTGTTGTGGCTCGAACTATAGGTTAACGATTACCTAGTTCGAGAGGCCCCACGGTGCCGTGAGGGAAGACTACGACAGTCGCTCACGATGATTCTAAGGGGCACGCAATAAGGCAAAGGCCTTATTCCTTAGAAGCCCTTAGTCTCCCACAAGTTAACCTGATGAAGTGTTGACTCTAGGGGTTATTGATGTCTACCAATCGATCAAGAAGTGAGTGGCACCCTTGGAGCACGTGGTGCATCCTGAAGGGCACGTTGCACAAAAGAAGCAAAAGAGGCTAGTGGCACCCTTGGAGCACGTGGTGCATCCTGAAGGGCACGTCACGCAAAAGAATCAAAAGAGGCGAGTGGCACCCTTGGAGCACTTAGTGCATCTTGAAGGGCACATCGCGTTGATAATGATAAAGGAATGAACCTAGATGGCCCTAAGACAATCAACACTTTAAGAAATTTTAAAACAACTCCCCTAATTAAATGTTGCCCAACTCAGAATCTAAGTCCTAAGTCTAAAAAAAAACTTCGCTAGGTGTAAAATTTTGTCTAACCTTAAGAAAAATACCCTATAAAAATAAAAAATAAATTAAAAACCATTTAATTAATAGTTTTAGTATTCATAAAATTTTTGGGGTAAAACGAAGAGAGTAAGAATTTAATTAAAATCAGTGGATTTAAATTGTAAAGAAGAATTTAATTACTTAACTTGTGAAAGTGTAAAAGATATTAAATTAATAATAAAAGGAAAAGAGTGTAAATTACGCAACTGCCATTTTGGCTCTAATAAAAAGGGGAAAGAAAGAATTATAAAATTTAGGAAACTAGGGAATGGAGGTAACATAGTAAGGGAAAGAGGGGAACTTATGGTAAAAAGCAAGGTCAACTTAGTAAAGAATCTGCAATTAAGAACCTTCTAAATTGAACTAAATTAGCAAATTCATTTTTAGGGAAAGTATTTAAAACCTATAAGGAAGTCTAGGGACACCTAGGAGTAAATTTAGGAGTAACTCTAGGTGGGTGAGGTAAATGAGAAAATTATTAATTTAAAGAAAATAATTATTGGAGGAAAGTGGGGGATGGATGACACTTGTACAAAGGAGAATTATTAGAAGATTTTGATTAAAAATTAAATTAAATGAGATTTAGGGAAAATTTGGAAGTTCTATAACTCTATAAAAGAGAGGAAGGAGGAGGAAGTAGGGGATTGATTGTAAGCATAACGTTACGTTGCCAGATTAGTGACTTGAATGATTTACTTGTGAGGAGTTGGGATTTCCCAGCTCGGATAGGAGTGGTAGCTTGGCCTTGCGAGGCGAGCTGGGAGCTAGACATACCATCTGGATAGTGTGTGGCCCCTTTGTGGCTCGGGGGGCTAAGGGGTAAGAAGAGTACCCCTAGGGTTGGCTGGGAGGTACCAGTGAGGTCTCGACAGTCAGCGAGCGGGAATGACATGGAGCGCGCGAAAGTCATTTGAGGTGGGCAATAAGGAAATAGTATGCTCTTTTACTTTGTAGAGTAGAATGCACTGGATTTGTGATTTAGATCTGCAAGTGTATTGGCTAGATAAACCAATTGTTTGACTTACATCCTTCAGTACGGACTTGGCGTTGGATTATCCTGTTTCCTTATTGGTTTTTTTATTTACCTGCACCTTAACTGACAGAATCCCTGCGATCCTTTCTTGAGTTGTCCTTATAGATCTGGCATCCTCTTGTTGTTGCCAGCACCCTTCTATGGGCTCCCAAAAAAAAAAGAAAAAGGGAAAACGGGGGTATTAACTTCAACCTGCATTGTTTCTTGTTGGTTTATCGTGTTCTCTTTACTTCTGGGATTGTAGTTATGTAACAGATATAAAAATGTAACTGTGTTATCGTATTTAGGTATGGAAGTAAAAGTATAGCTTCAATGATTATATTTATGTGATGTAGTAAATGTTTAATCCTACGTTTTTGTATCATGGTGAGTTTAAACTCGGCATTTCTATACGCGATGGGATAAATTATTAAACCTCTGTTTATGTAATGTTGGAGGATTCTAAACTATGTATATTACTTGTAGTTTATCCTCGCCACCTCAATGTTGACTGGTTGTTGTGTTTCCATATATTATCCTCGCTCGGGGCAGTTCTCCTAATGCTCATCATTTTTCTTTTCTCCATGGATTCCTCGCTATTATTTTTCTTAGCCTCGTTTTTCCCCAGGGCTAATTCCCAACCTCTTCATTTAAAATTTCTCCTGAGATGTTAATACCTCTATGAAAAATTATTTCCTCTCTGTTGTTGAGTCACTGGTCTTAGTTCGTTTTCCCATCGTAGTTTCAGGAGGGTTTAGGAACCCTGTGCGTCTTACCTGGGAGGACTGCCAAACCCTTTTTTTTGGTATAAAATTTATCGACTGAAGTGAATGATAATGCCCATGTTTGCCTTTAAAGATATTATTTGAATTTCCAGAATGCTCATGACATAGCTATTTACTCGTTGCCTGAGCCTTCTTAAAAGTCCTCGATTTTCATTTAAATTGTGGTTGAGTTATTGGGTCGACCACGATTTTAGCCTTGCACTGGTGTTGCCATCAAAGACTGTGTGCGCTGCTTGTTGCCTGTGTCTGCCTTTAATACTTAACCAAATCTCATGGTAGGTTGGCATCCCAATCAAATCTATATCCGTCACTTGGACCTGTGCTGAGACTGTGATCACCAGTTGACAGCTTGCTGGTTTTAGACAACCCATTCAAACGCTGCATTGCTTTATTTTGGGTGTCAATGAGATTTCCTATATTAAATTGATTATAATTTATGGTGGCCAGCCATAAAAGACAACACTGATTCTATTTTTATTATATTTTTATTGACGGTCATCACTGTATATATTTTATTACATGGTTGTCGACAGACAACATTAAATATGTTCTCAATTAAAATACAACCATTGGTGGTTGCTCTTACGGTTGCCCATCTCTTAGCTTTATTTATCTGTTATTTGTAATGAACTTAATACACAATATCCTTCATTACACTTGACTGTGGTAAGACCACCGATGACCCAATGCTAGGAGGTTCACTCTAAGTTGAAATAAATCACCTTTCTGGTTATGAAATACTTTTGCTAATGAGAATATATGAGTCTCCTTTGGATAGATGAATTTATCTTTTTAATGTTTTATAGTGGTTGGTTTTCTAATTTAAAGGAAAGCATTCATTGTTGGAATTTGTGTGTTAGCTAGTGTACCCACCTTTGTGATTATAGCAATGTACAGTTAAATCGGGTAACCAATTTTAAATCGTTTTTAAAGGTTCATCTTTAGTTGATTTTTGTTTTACATTTTTATATATAATTTTTTTATTGATTTACGATTTTAAATGCCATTTAAATTTAAATAAATTTTATTGTTTGCAATTTAAATAAATTTTATTGTGGTACAATTTGTTACTTCTTATATAAATCATTTGTTTCCCACTTTACAATTTATGAATAGTATTATGGTATGTGATTCATTGACATCTCATTATTTTGGACTTTCCTATTTATCATATATTATGTTTTTAAGTGGTTCAAGTCAATTATGTCAATTATTATACTTGCACACTTTGATAAGAATTAATGGTAGATATTGACATGAAATATTTATGGCTAAATGGGTTAGATTGTATTGTGATGTAAAATAGTATTATGGTATGTTATTCATTAATGTTATACAATCAAGTTATTATGATTTAGTAATAGGGAATTGAAATTAATTGAATTTACAATATTTTTAAGGATAGATTTGGCAACTCGTCAACTAATGGAAATTAAAGGAAGTAACAGATCGATATTTAATGCTAATTGAGTCATAGATAATGCCTTGTCTTAATGATGGTTGGTTTTTGTCGGAGTCCTTCAGATTTGCGTTTTACGAAGAGGACGTGGATGTTCTTTTAATTATTGTTGCACTTGGTTATGTAAACTTGATGAGCTTATTTGCTTACGGTAAGGGTTCTAGTGACCTATGTAATTTATTGTTGAGTTTCTAGGATGTTTGTCCTTAGCTTAGTAGGCTTGGTATGTTGAGTTGGGCGGGATGTAGACACCTCCATGTTCCTCATAACAACTACCAACCCTGAGACCTTCAATGGTTAAAATCAATGGGAACCTGGGCTTGAGTGTTGCTTATGTGTCTTGGAGGTCCTAACCATTGTAGGGTAGGACGGGTGGGTATTCAGTCTTACTTATTGTCGATTGATCGTCGTTAAATGCATGCAGTTACTTGTTGTGCATCTTATGTCGTCTTGTTGTGTTCATCGTGGTTTACGTCTTGTTCATTGTCTGGTGGCGACGCATAGTCAAATGTGTTTATTTCCCTTGTACATGGGTGCACACACTTTAAAAAAAAAATTGTACTTGTTATAGGAGGTTCGTCATCGTAACGAGCAGGTTGTTACATACGAAGCAGTCATTTTCTCACATTGAGTTTCGCAAGTTTAGATTAAAACTTGCATCGTGTATATCATGTACATAAATGAGATAAGTAAATTTGCTATTAAATATATCTACAAAAATTACA
>JZKD02S1649763.1:113325-123619 GCA_000966675.3 Picea glauca
TATATATATATATATAATTATTATTAATTACTTAGTTAATAGTAAGTTCTTTTATTTCTTTTATTTGTTTCTTTTAGAACTTTTAGATTGGCTAACAGAGCCCTTAAACCAGTCAAAACAAGTTATACCAAACGGCTTGGGTTTTTTAGACAACCCCGGACCAGACTCGTTCTTCCGATTGATGGATGGTCATTTTCGCCCATCAACAAATAGCACTAGAAGGAGGGTAGAATGAGAAGCTGGCCTTGTAGGAGCCTTTATTTCGATTGTATTTAATTTCCCCATGGCTCCCCAAATCACTGTGTTGGAACATGCTTTCAACTTTTCATTACTCGATGTTCCCAACGAGACAGCCTCTCGCGTGTCCAAACTCACCTTTGATGGTGGAGGCAATGCTTCTGTTAAAGACCACCTTAACAAGTTTTGGTGCAAATGCATCAAACATGACATTTCTGATTTAAGTACTTTTTATGCAGATTGTTTGCTTTTACTTTTAGAGGTCAAATTAGACATTGGTTTCAGTCCTTTCCATCATGTCACATTTTTTATTGGTTTCAATTTGTAGATGAATTTTGAGATGAATTTAAAATTTATGATTACAATAAATTATGTGAAGAATTTCAGACTGCTCTAATCAATGGTGATTCATCTTCAGAAGACATTCTGACAATAATCTATCATATCCTCTGTAAATTTAATTTCGATTTTATGTCATTTGTATTAAATCAACTCTATGATGCTTGTGTCTCTTTCATCTAGTCATATTCAATCGTGAATGAAGAACCAATTGAAAATCCTATCACTCAATTGCGAGAAGAATTTTGTTTACAGGATGAGAGGAATCCATCAGAAAATTTTGAAAAAGCAAGGGAGGAAGAATCTATTAACCAAGTTCTTAGTGAAAACCAAACTGGTTTTTCCTCTAAATCATTATATTTTCAGTCTTTGACCATCGTGGAAGAAGATTTGATTCTTGGTCAAGGTGAATATCCTCATTCTTGTAACTCATTCTCTAATCAATATTTAAACTCAGTCATTGAAGAACACTTAAGTGACAAAAATCATCTTAAACATTCTAACACTCTTATGAAACTGATTAGAGAAGAAGAAATGCAATTGGAAGGAGAAACCTTAAACCTTCATCCTTAAAATGTACTTTATCCACAGGAAAGACTAGACGTTTGCAACGTAAGTTTTGAATTATCTATCATATGGGAGGCAAATCTAGAAGATCATATTATGTTGAATAATTTATCACCAAAACAAAGTGAGAGTTTTAAAGAAAGTGAAGAGAAATGTCTTGAGAATACCATTGTTAAATATCATATCTCAAGAGATTCTTTTCATGTGCTTATTTCTGATTCCTTTTATTATTTATAATATGATCTTTTCTTAGATTCTGGTGGACTTGATACCTTACCTACAACATCCTACTCTTTTCTGCCACAATCATATCCTTTCGATCTGCCAACATTTAGTGAAATTAATTCCAAACATAAAATTGATAAAGTCGGATTTGACATTCTTTCACTTTCATCACTCACATGGGAAAATGACATGTTGTGAGATGATTTTACACAGTTTATTGTTGAAAAAGACAATGCAATCTATCTTATGGAGATCAAACATTCTACGTTGCATATTCATTCTTTGATTAGCTCGAATTTTAATGTTTATGATTCACATTTATAAATGATCAATATCATCAAAGGAAGCATTCAAACCAATGATCTAATTGATGCCACAAATCCTCTTATGATGAGTTCCTCATTGATATATTTGTTTCATCAAAGTCATGGTTTTCATCCTCATTTTTGTGGAAGGATCTTAGGATGGCTTGAATATTCATATATAAAAAATCTTCATAATAAAGATAAATTTGTTCTTGCTTTGTTTTTACCTAGATATCTTGGAAGTAGGCATGACATATTTCTTTTAGATCCTCCATGTGAGGAAATTAATGAACACTTAGAGAATTGTCAGGAGGATGGGGCACTTCAGCCTCGACTGATGGTTATGTCATTTCCCCATAATCTTGAGAAGTTTTCCAAACTTAATTACACTTGCCCATGCCATTATGACCCATATCACGACAATATTGCCGAATGGCTGGAGGATTCATACAACAAGAATATTCAAGGGAATGGTAAGATCATGCTTACTTTGCTTTTAAATGATGATTATGCAGGAAATTGTGATATATTTCTGTCATTTTTTGATATATTATCATTCTTGTTAGTAATGTTTGATTTTGTTTCCATAGCAGGATTGGAGTTACTCTGATGGCTACATTGGAAGCATGACTTCACGTAGTGTTCTGATTTGTTTAGTTATTAGGGTAGGTTTAAGAGTAGGTTTTATTTTAGTTTTATTCCTCATTGTTTCTCTTTGTAATAATGTAGTCATGAGCAAAAGTGGGCACACCAAGAGAACCATAATATGATTGTTGTCAGGGAAGTTCGCTTGATCATTTTCTTTGTTCTTTTCATTGAACATTTATTTTCAAAAAACACAGTGTCGTCATGAAAATCTTAAATGAAGAGTAATGAGATAAATAAATCTGAACTGTAAATTTAGCCCTGGCCCAAGGTATCACGAGTAGGACTGCATTCACATCAATCAATATTTTTCTATTTTCTTTCAATCTCCCAAGAGATTTTTCGAATGATGTTTTCAGATCCATCTTTGTACATATTTTTTCTGTTTTGATTTATTTTCTGGTTTTTGGTTCTTTTCATTTTGTTTGTTTTCACTGCTTTCTGGTTAAACCGTGTCTGTGTCACCTTTTGGTTCAAGGAGGGAAAACATAATGATTCATCTTAAAAAAAATGTCAAGGACTGTCAGAGCGTAAACTGCTATAATTTCCTAAAACGCGGACTAGTTAAAGAGGTTTTTCTATTCAGAATTGATTTCATGGTTTCACTTTGCAATTATGAGCAAACAGGACTATCATTAAAAGCTCTTTACATTGTCCCTTCTTTTGAGAAAGAGAATCAAGGATTCCTTCTTGTCCTCAAAAAAATTAGTTTCATCAGTAAACTATTTTCAAATCTTGATGAGGGTTATCAAGCAAAAATTAAAAGTCTGGAAAATAACAAGTCTTGTAAAAACTGGAATTTTCAGTGTCACCCCCCTCTTCTGAATGTTTTTAAATTTATATCAGATTATGATTAAATTCTCAAGAGTTGTGGGAAGTGTGTAAACCTACCAAGATACTGAACAGGTCTATTGGCATCGTGTAAATGCATGCATGATGCCAAGGAAACTTTGCCTGTGAACTGAACAAGCTTGCTGGTAGCGAAGAAATGTCAGGTTCAAGAAAAATTCTCAGGTATGAATTTGGATAATTGTCATAAGCATCCTCCATTTTGAATTGAATTTTCTCAAACAAGATAGAGGCATCAAAGTGGGTTAATTGAAATCCATTCCAAGGCTATGGACACCTGCTAGAAGCAGTGGCCCTGTCAGTAGTATTGGAGCCATTGACTTGAACATCGTGGCTCCCATTTTGTAAAATTTGTCACCAGATTTCATTTTAACAAAAGATGTCTGAAGCTGGACCGTGTAATGATTGTCAAGATGCTTGATGTCTTTCAGTTGTTATTTGATTTGCAATCATTCTAACAATACTAACCTGAACTCGTCGGTGATACAAAGATAACTACTTCTCCCAACAAATCACGATTGTTGGCAGCCCCACAATATTTTCAATTCTTAAAGCGACAAATCATAAATTTTATAGCTTCCTCCGCTTAAACAGCTGAACATTGCTACTTGAAAGATGAATCTTGGGCTATAAAAGGTTTTTATTTTTCCTAGTTCTTGTTTTCATGCTTCATTCATGACTGAAAGCATGAATGAAGCATTGAAACTTGTGAATTTATTGCATTTGATTTTAACGCTTATTTTCCTAAGAAAACTAATGATCATAAAAACCTTTTTAAGAATGATTTTTTTCTTTAAGGTCTATCTCATGTCGATAAAATGGTTGTTTGTAATTTCTCATTAGGTTTACTTTGGACATTGGAATGCTATACCAGGAATCGATTAATGTTAGACTATGATTTTGTTCCATGTATCATTCTTGGTAAATCCTTATATGGTCATTATGTGTGATTTGTCAAAACACCTCCCTTCTTGACCTTATAGTGAGTAACTCTAGCCTTTACACATGATGATACTTAAACACATGCAGTCATATTTTGTACTCTTATAGTAGAATAAGTTTGAAAATGACATGTCCATTATTTCGATTTAAGTCTCGAGCTCTTTTCTGTACCCTCAACAATTCATTTCACAAAACGCCCAATTTTCATGCCTTGGAATCCCTTGTGCTAACATTTTGGACACACTAGGGTGACTACTACCTTACTCCTTTGTTTTAGGATAGGGTTTTTCTCTGTTACAGATCCGCTTTATACTCACAACGAGTTCTGGTCACCTTTGTGACTGTCTGTCCAATCCCGTTTTCCATACCAGAGACATGTTTTTGCGGTAGCGTTCCTGAGAAAAACTTGACGAATTAGATCAAACCCTTGAAAACCCAGAACCAAAATGAGCCCTTTTACCTTCCTTAAGGGAAGTTTCTTCCGAAACTGGATCATTGCGGAGATATGTCTTATTTTTTTGGACATAAATTTCTTATTTTTTTCGTTCCGGTTGAGGAAAACGTTTTTTTGTTTATTTTTATTTTGCTACAACAATTCTTGTAGAAACCCTTGTGGTGCACAAACCCTTGATAGAGAAGCCTCTCGGGCTCTCAAATGTCAGACCTGATCTTTTGTATGAAAACCCTCATGCAAGGGCATTTCTCGATTACCTTTATCAAGCTCATCCAAAAACCCACAGACAATAGTGGTAGCATTTTGACACATGACCATGGTTATCCTCAAACAATTGTTTTCGATCCACTGTGTGAGGTTTGTTTGTTTTGGATAGAAAAACACTACACAGATGTGCCCTCCCTGCAAGCTAAAATCAAGGCCTTCATAGCCCATATTGACTCACTAACGATTGAATATCACAGACTCAAAGTAAATGCACAAAGACAGGGGAAACGCCTGAAGAGAACTACTAATATAATAATAAAGAATGCTGAGTATGTCAAAGTTGTGGTCAATTCTAAAGTCTTAAAATTCGGATTGAGTTTTCAGTTGAAGGTAAAGATTTGTTTGTTTAACTTAATTGTATTTTTTATTTTTTTATTTGGTTTTTCTATTATTATATGGATTAATTTAGATTTTTGTTGGTAACAATAAGATCAAAAGATTCTGTAGTGAGTCCATTCTTATTCGAAATTTGGAAGATATTAGTTAAATTTATATATGAATTTTTTTATTTCATCCTTTTCTTTCAGGATATCTAGCAGGTTATGGTGATCAATTGATATGAAACATTTCTGGGGTTATTAGCCATATCTTTGGCTCATCTTTTGTAAACAGAAACAAGATTTTTATAGATTTAAGAGATACAATGTGATATGGAGTTGTTATATTACCCTCTATTTTGTAATTAGCAAATCATTTTTGAGATTTAATCTTATCCCACAAGATAAGATATTTGGCTTCTCTGAACTCTTTAAATATTAGAGATTTTTGTAATGAAGGCATGTTAGCCTAGGGCTGAAGGTGGACAGTTAATTTGCAGACTTTAATGGAACAACAATACACATTATAGCTTTAGCTTCTTGTGGATGGTGTCTTTGTTTAAGTTCTTCTTATCCTAATATGATAATAGGTTTTTTGATAGATTTAGTCTTCATGATTGAATCAGATGTATCAGCCCTCAGGCTGAGATCCGCTCACAAGATCGTTCTTTATCTCCCTTGAGCTGAATCGGCTCTTTAGATTCCCTGCTGGAATCACAAATTATCAATCCACAAGTCCTTTTTGGTAGCTTCCCTGTGCGAACAACACTAGGCACAAGCTCCCCTCTATCAGCGCCCTCCACGCATGACCACCCTCTCGCTACTCTTCGCTTCGTGAGTTCAAAGGTTGAACTCTCGTTCCTTTCTTGTGCGATCCTCCAAGACTTGAAAGTCAGCGAAGGTTGACCTTCCTTTCACACTTCTAGCAACTCACCACTTCGTGAGTTGTAGTGTCCAATCTTGGCACCATCCCTTCATGAACCCCTGAGAAGCAATATTTTCTTTCCCTCTCGCATTCTTGCTACTCGCGAATTTGCAAGAAGTCAATGGAGTGTTGACTCCCTTTCCCAAGTGACGTGTGTCAGCCTATCAACCACGTGGGACCCACCTTGTGGTTCTAAAACGTGTCCACACGAGCCTCATCTCTCAGCACTTTGTGACTTCTGATGTCGAAAGTGACCCCTCTCAACCTCCAGACCCCTGAATGCACGATAGGCAATGGGGTTCCTGATCCAACGGTCCTCCCATTCTCTGGATCCAATGGTTGTCCTCGCTCCTTGTGATTTCGCAACTTCATGACTTGGAGCTCCCAACTCTTGGGCTCTCACCCTACGAACCTCCTAGTTCATGATATCCCTTGATCTCTTCCACCTGTCCTCCTCAGATGGACGGTCCCAATCTTCTCGCCACTTCACCACTCACAAAGTCAAAGGAATTTCCTCTCTAACCTTCGATGTCTGAAACCCTGATAGAGAGGATCTCGTGACACGGATCCGCTCTCAGACGAATGGCTCAGATTTCATCGGGACTTCGCTACTCGCGAAGTCAAGATGCTCACCTCTGTGAGTCTCGGTGCCCGAATCTCCGAAATGGGTGATTCTGTGACACGCGTCCTCCCACAGATGGATGGCTCAGATCTAATTTTCCTTTTCGTTATTTCTAATGTCGAATGCCCGGACTCTCGTCCTCCGGACTCCCGAACTCCCAAACACTGAAATCTCGATTTCCACCCTTCTCGAGACATTTGCTTTTGCTGCACTTCACGTGAGGTTTAAACCTCATGCAACACTCAACAGATCCAACGAATATCGGTTGTTTAGACCAAGATCTGACGGCTCAGACCTACCTTTCCATTACAACCTTTCCTATGCTGTCTGGACACAAATCTACGGTCCAGATTCTCTTGGTTGATCTGACAGCAGCTGTGCTCCTCCTGAGATTCTGCATGTTCTTCCTGCAATTGGAAGAATTTTAAATTCTCATGGGCCTCTACCTTTGTTCAGCTTCCCTATGATCTCTTCACCTTGAGTCTCGCCTGTGTTCTCAAAGACGCTACTCCTCTTGAGATTATCCTTCAAATCCTCAAGGTATTCTGCAACTTCTATGCTTCTGCAGAGTCCTTGCACACAAAGGTGCTATTTCTTCTGAGCTTCTCAAATACTCAGACCCCTAAGGGGTTTTATATTTTTTTCCTTTCTCCTGCAGATGGAGAATTTGGATTCCCTCCTGGATATCCTCCACTCGAGAAACCTCTTGTTGAGTTCTCAAGGTGTTCAACAACCCTGTGAAGATCCTTTAATGGATTCTTCTTCAATTTCCAGAACTCAAAGAGTTCCTCCTGTGCGCTTTGGAAATTACTCAATTCCCTCTTGGCAGAGTCTCAAGAATCCTCAGTGATTCTTGCTTCTTACAAACTCCGAGCAGAGTTCTTACTTTGTGCACTCCTTGCACTGGCTCAATTCCCACCTGGTAGAGTTTTCAAGAATCCTTAGATGATTCTAAATTCTTAAGAACTCATAACATAGTTCTTCTCCTGTACACTCCTTGCAATAGCTCAATGCCCACATGGCAGAGCTTTACAGAACTCCTCAGAGATTCTGTCTGCAACTGTGTCTCTCTACACAGCCTTGCCTCCTAAGGTGTTTAAGAACCTCCAAGGTCTTTTTCTGAGCTGATGATTTCAGTTGTTGTGCCCACTTGGCACATCTTTTTTTGAATCTGCAGAATTCAAAAGTGCTTCTATGCACTGGTATTCAGAGACTGCAGTACTCTGTCATGCCCTCCTGGCATGAAACCACAAAGAACCTCTCAAGACTAAAAATAAAACAAATCTTGCAAATTCCTAGCATACATCTACAACATAAACATGAACACTCATAGACATTCATACAACACAGAAATACATGCAAGAAAAAGTGTTGTTTTGTATTAATAAAATGTCTGTTTACAAGGGTGTTCTGAGCGCGGACTTTAATAGAGTCTCAGATTTTGCTCTTCTATTCTATCAACTTACTCTAACTTCCTCCCTCTCCCAAAATGAGATCGAAATTGATCTTTTACAAGAGGGGGCTCTTCAAGCTCTTCCCTCCAATCTACCTACCCTATTCAATTACATTGAATGGGCTGTCTAGTCCAGAATATGGATCTAGATCTCATCCTTAAAACATTAAAGGTCTACCTACTCTAATGCCCGCAAAAAGGCATGACTTCATGTCTCAACAACCTAAAACATTAAATTACATTCAATTTCAAAACTGAAGATGAGGGTTGTACCTCTCTTCAGCCTTGAGTGCATGCGCTGACGCGGCTGGTTGGATGACATGGAGAGATGCTCCTGCATCATACTCCACAACTGAAAAATTCATGAGCTCCTTCTCATGAGTTTCCTCTCTCAGCTTTGGAAATCCTCCTGGATCTGAAACAAATTTATGGAGTTTTTAATCTGCTCCATCTCCCTGTTGTTGTTGCTTCTGCACTGCTACTACTGCTTCTTTCCTTCTGCTCATCTTCTCCTTGCTGAAAGTTAACATCAACTCCCTGATCTCCTCAATCACTTCGTCTTGCTACTCCAGTGGTTGGCCATGTTCATGCAGTCTCCTCGGCTACAAAAATTTTTTGTAGTCTGGGAAATTGCAATGATCTCCCATGCCTGCTTCAACAGCTGCTTCCAACTTCGCCTATTGGATGTGCACACTCTGCACTTTCACCCTCTCTTCTAGGGCTTCAATTTTCTCATACAGATCAGCCAAACTAATGCTATCTTCTTCTTCTTCTTCTTCTTCTGCAAACTCCCATGTTGCAGTCCTTTCAGCTACCTTCTCCAATTCTTCTTCTTCTCTTCTTCTTCTACTTGGGCAGTCTCAAATACCTGCTCCAATTCTTCTTTAATAGTCTCAGCTGGTTGTATTTATTTTGTTCTTGCCGCTCTTCCATCAGCAACACAAATACTTGCCTCAACTTTGCTATGTGGCAGGAATATCTGAATTCCTCCAATCATTAGAAGATCCCTCTGATCTTCCTTCTCTATCAGCTGTTCTGGCTGATTCAAACTGTTGGTTGTGGAGCCTGATTATCTTCCTGATTCAGAGGTCCTTGCTTTCAGCCGTGTTTATACCCCATGAAGTATTTACACCCCAGAAGTATGTACACTCTTCCACGCGGGGGAGTGCAGAGGGCGAGTACCCCCTATGCGGTGTCCGGGGGGCCTATCCCCCTGACTAGGGGGTCTGGGGGCAGCGTCCCCCGATGGGGGTTTGGGGGAAAATCCCCCGAAGAAAAAATTTCCTTGTAAAAGTATATTGTAATTTCATTGTAAATCTGTACCGTTCATTATAAGTTCATAGATCTAACGATAGAGATTATGTTAAGGTTTTTTTCCCTAGAAGGCAACCCTCTTTTATGAGGGAAATGTATTGCGGCTATGTATGATGGTGAATATTGTATTCTGAGATAGGAGACTAAGAGAGAAAGAAGAGGAAGTTATAGCGGGTTTTTCTATAGGTTGTATCCCTTCATTTGCTGGATAATAATAAAGGAAGGACCTGGCAATTTCTCTGGTGGACGTAGCCTACACTGGGTGAACCACGTAAATTTGTGTCTCTCTTGTATTGTGTGTCCTCTGTGTTTTGTTTCTGCATTTGTTTTATTGTATTGCTCTGCGGTCCTATTTTTCTAACAACTGGTATCAGAGCGTAAGGTAACTCGCAAGAAAAGAGGGTTCCTAGTTCGAGTGGGAGCAATGTCGGAAGATGGAAAGTTTAGGGTCGAGAAATTTAACGGCCAAAACTACCAGTTATGGAAGATGCAGATGGAAGACTATTTATATCAGAAGGATCTATTTCTACCATTGAGTGGAGTAGCAAAGAATCCGACGGCCATGAAGGACGAAGAATGGGAGATTATTGACAGAAAGGCTCTAGGAACGATATGGCTGAGCCTCGCAACATCGGTGGCTTTCAATATTTCAAAATAAAAGACAACAAAGGGTTTGATGGATGTGCTGGCCAAATTGTATGAAAAACCCTCGTCATCGAATAAGGTATTTCTAATGAAGAGATTATTTAATATGAAGATGTCATAAGGTGGGTCTATTGCAGATCATTTAAATGAATTTAATATGGTTACTAATCAACTAAGTTCTGTAAAAG
>JZKD02S1649774.1:0-13562 GCA_000966675.3 Picea glauca
TCTGTTATCACAAGAATTGGCAGCATATCTCATTGGAATCAGACAATGATTCAGATCTTACCTCAGGAGCATCTTGTTGTAAATCATGTGGCATTTTGCCCATGATTTCCAAAGGGAAACGAAAATGTTTGGGTTTGCACAGTCAAACCACCCTCAAATCGAATTAAGTCGAGCCACCTGTTGCACCCGTATTGGCCACAGAAGAAGATTTGCATGGCCTCGAGGCGTCAGGATTAACCCGAAGAAAGTCGTTGGTGCCGCCTGGAGTATTCATGGATGTCAAACCTCGTTCTGATCTCGATGAAGGCAGTTATTGAAACTGAAGGAGGTGGCTGAAACCTCGTCTCAGCACATAAATGGAAAGCCAGAAAGACTGGCAGATTTAGAGCTCGCGTCTGACAACAGAGGATTGTCTGCACAGTCTGACAGAGCAGACGCCGACTGAAAACTTTGAATGCAGCAATTCGATCACACTCCTGATGGTTGCAGCAGTTCTGCTTACATATAGGCAGTTTTGATATTTTGTAATGGTCGATGGTTGAGCTAGGCTCCCTTATTGTAATATTTTGATGAAGAACTCTGGTTCTTTGGTTATGTAACTTGATTTGAGACTTCTTGATTAATCTAAGTCAGCTTTCTTCTTCCATCTTATTTGCCTCTGATACTGAGAGAGTTCATGATTGACTGATTCACATGGATTGTTGTAACTGTATTATGATGAATGTTTGATTATAGTATTGTTATAATGTCTTTTAGTTTCCTTGAAAATTTGAATTCAAGAGGATCTTGTGTTTGAGTTTTTTCCTCCTTAGGCTGCTGGAAGACCTGAAGACCTCTACACTTTCTCACCAAAGTCTTCCTCCTATTCACCTTTACTCCAACTTACTGACTGAAGTTGATACAAGAACTCAATTGCTTGTGCATGCCAGCCCAGATTTTCTGAGTTGGAACGTTATTATCTCGAGCCTTATCCATTTGACCCCCTTAAAACTCATTTACATTTACTGTATAAACTGATGGGTACTGGACTTATCCTCATTGCAGTCTGAGGGTGATTCCTAGTGCTAACACCATCGAGAAATCCTTCTCAAACTTGTTAGCAATCTCGTTCATCTAAGTTTTTGCAGAGGCTACTACCTGCTTCTATTATTGCTTCCCTTTACCCTTCTTCTTATCTAGACAATGTGATGCATAATGATCGTGCTTATGACAAATGAGGCACTTGATTTTACTCAAGTTCTTCTTCCCTAACTATGAGGATGACTCCTCACTCTTTCTGTTACCCTTGTTGGATCCTTTACCTCTACCCTTATTTTTCTAACCAAATAGGGTTGGGTTCTCATCACTGCCCTTCTTGTTGGCCTTTGACTCCATCTGAGTCTTCTCCTCCTAGATACAACCTTATCCCCAACTACTGCAAGTTGATCACGAATCTGCGTGACACTCATAAGGTCACTGGTCACTGAATCTAATCCGATCATCTCTATGGATCTCAGTTTGTTTCACAATATCATCTTTCTATTTATGTTCTCACTTTGGTAGAGGCCAACCAAAGCATCAAACATCTCCTTTGCAATTTTCTTCTCGAATATATGAAGGATCAAATGATCGGTTATGGCATCCATGATCATTCGCTTGGCCTTCACTTCCTTCTTCTTGTCCACTGCCAACTGTTGCAGAACTGTCGGCAAAGGCACAACATCCTTGACAATATCTCATAGATCATTCTCTTCTAATAAGAGTGTAACCCTTAATTTCCATGACAGAAAATTTGAGGTGCCATCCAAACTATCCTCGAATATGAGGCTAGCTAAGGCCATCTCTAAGATCAAATGCACAAACTCCTAGATATGAAAATTAGTCCTTAAAATGAATATTGAAGCCCTCTAACTATTGGCCCATCTTTCCAGCAGTTGATTTATTCAATATTGTTGTAAATTCTTGAGAATCTCAATCGGAGAAATTTCTCTGATACCATGTTAATTTTTCTAGTCTGGGTAACTTCCACCCTAATGTTCTGTCATTAAGTAATTCAAAAACAAAATTTATTTAAGAGCAGAAAATAAACTTTCTAAACATTGCATCAATAACGGAGTAGCTGAAAAATGAACAGCAAAAGAAATACAACACATACATGGGGATTTCTCCTTTGAATCAGCGTTTCATTCCTATGATCAAAGCTTACAAGGTGACCTCTACATCTTGCTTTCAACCGGCAGTTTTACAGTATTAAATCACCTCAAACAAAAGTGTACAGCCTGTGTAGACGAGGGTACATCTACAGCAATACGGCCTACTATGTTTCTGCCTTTTCTAGACAGTAAATCACTCTTTCTCCCCTCTCAACACTGAAGCACGCTTAAGCAATACACTATATGGCCAGATCTGAAGATGTATGCCTTGCGCATAAAGAAAAGATAGCTACAGCAATGGTATGGACCATTCAGCGTGTTGCAGTTGCTAGTATCTTTAGCATATTTTCTCCTTTTCATCTTGATGCACTCTTCCTTCTTCCAATTCTCTTGCTCTTTTCTCAGATATGATTGACTTCTCCTATCTTATCCTATTTATGCTTTGAGAGAGATAACTAATCTCCTTAATCCTAGTTGCCACCTATATCAATCTTGAGATGTGCGACTAAGATTAAATCCTAATCTAAGTCATCAATGTTCTAAAACTTCTAACATTTCATTCAGATTCTTAGGACTAAGTTAACTTCAAAACATTAGACTTTACTTTTATTTTTATTTTTCAACTGAAATTACAAGATGGAATTAGTGACCACCTTTCCAAGGTGGTCACCAATGAAATATCTCGAACCACTTTTGCATGTTCACACTAAACCTATCATTAGAGTAAATTTGGGGTCTAAAATGGGCCTCATAAGAAAAATCCATGTTGACGAGTTGGAATTTAAAAGCCAATAAAGTTTCAAGAAATTGGGTCAACGATAATTATTGAGTTGGATATATAGAATTCAAAGATTATTATGTGCCATATTTTTATTTGGCGATATTTGACTACATATAAACTCACCTTGGTTAAGATCTTGGTAATGTCATCTCGAGATATAATAAATGTTCTTGAAATATTAAATATAGAGTACTTTATATTTTCACTACTTCCTTTAAAAATAAATCTCACATTAATTAAAATCATAATGAAGTCACCTTAAATTATCTACTGTGAGGACTTTTATATACAATATATAATAAAAAAATATAATTAATATGTATATAACAACTAACAAATATATATTATATACAACTAGAAATATAACTAACTTGTGTATAATATAACTAAGAAATATATTCTACGTTTTGGTCTTTTTCGCCGGAATCCGGCGACATAAATCTAGACGAAAAAGCAATTTTCTGTTGTTTAAATTGCATTTCTGAATACATAAATGGATTCAGCGTGTTGAAAAACCCCTGGGGCACTCAGATTATACAGACTCAGCCACTCAAATCTGTAGATCCAACACTTTCTCACCAGATTTCGGGAACAATTAAACAGAAAAAATCCCCAGAAAAGAGGGCCAAAACGTAGAATGTTTAAACTACAGCTATATTATATAAGTGACAAATATATTATATTATATAACAATGAATATAACTAACTTGTATATCATATAACTAACAAATATATATTATATATAACATCTATTATATATAACAACAAATACAATATAATAATAATGATTATAATATAATCATGAATATAATATTATTGTATAATTAACTTAAATATAACGAAGAATATAATAATATTACATAATATTATATCATTTATTGTATGTGCACGAGAATATAAACCTTTCATTATTATTTTTAACCCTCATCTCGTAACTCTATACTAACCCAACTTAGCAACTATCATTAATGAGACAACGTAGAATAACCTTCACTAGATAACACCTCTAACTTAGTGTGACATGGCATATGCTTTTACTATTTTAAGATTTTCCTTAGGAGGCCCATTTTAGACCCCAAATTTACTCTAATGGCAAGAAGTTCCTGCTCAAGCTACAATTCTCAACATATGATAGCTGTTGAGACAGAAATACAAAAAATACAAATTATGGATGACTATGGCTGTTATCAATTGGATGAGGGGTATATCTTTCATGGGAAATTTGCTTCTGAGACCTATATACAAGGAGATCTTCAATTTAACAGCTGTAACTAATGAAGTTCACTTCATGCATGTGTACAGAGAAAGGAACAATATGGCTGATTCCTTGTCAAAAGAAGGGGACAACTTCATGGAAAATTTGCTTCCAAGACCTACATATGAGGAGATTCTCAATTGAACATCTGTAACTAATGAAGTTTCCTTCCTGCATGTGTACAGAGAAGGGAACTGTATGGCTGATTCCTTGTCAAAAGAGGTTATTCTGATGGATCCGGGTACCTGGCATCTGTGGCATCTGCAGGAAGGGGTCATCACTGACCATGATCATGGGCCATTTATCTGATTGCTGGAATCTCTAAATATCTATTTTGATGATGGGGCCTCTGAAGCCTCATTAATGTAAGGGTGCTGTAGAAGTTTTGTTTTTTGAATACTTGAGCAGCGAGCTTCATTATGATCCAATATTGATTATGCTGGATATGCATAGACTGATAATATATTAGAGGATAGGACAGTTTTTCGTGTTGACTTTTTGTTGAATGTGTAGGAGAAAGATATAGGTGCAAGCATATAGAAATGTGATAAGACTTGATGTATGACTGAGACATTCAGAAATTACTGTCTCACTCTGTTTTGAGGAAATGTATGGAATGCTGTAAGGGCATCTAAAGAATGTAATTTTATTTACTTATAATAATATTAGGATTTTTTTTCAGGGGAAAAGAAACAAAGGAGTGCTCATAACTCCTAATATGTTCTCTAAAACTTCGTTTTGTTTTTAACCAACATTTTTCCTTCTACGTCCTTCCAACTATGTAAATGTTGACCCCTATGACTAACATTATATAGCTAGGCTAGCATGATTATTACTTATTTAACATTAGGACACAAGACATAACTTTAAAACAAAATTTTACAAAAATCCATATCAAGCCAAGCTTTGATCCATTAAATACTGTGAGGGAGATAGTGTCATAATGACAAATTTAACTCAAAATCAACTAAGAACAGTAACCAAAATTGCCATCCCAAGTTCCAACAATGCTTACCATATTTGAGTGGCAGGATGTTGACAGTGTGAGACATAAGGCTGATCTCTCCATAAGAATCTGTAAGAACATATCAGGATGTGTTTCTGCACAGTAAAATTCCATAGCCTTCTGCCAATATCGTTCAGCTAGAGATGCATAGCGCCTTGCTTGCTGAAAATTAGCATTTTGTCCTTTTTCAAAAGTTAGTTCTTTCCCTTCAAGGTTCAAAGCCTTAAAACAGCAGTCCCTGTGGTAACAGGCAAGTTGAAAGTTTGCAAAAGCAGCCTCTTGTACTCGCAGTTTACCCAGTGACTCATATAACACCAAAGCTTCTCTAATGGCATCATTGGCTGAGATATCATACCTCTTCTGCTGAGACTTCTTTTTCTTCTCATCATTTGAATCATCAAACTGGGTTGGCTTTTCTTCCCAATTAACATTTCCCAATATGTTTTCTGACACAACTTCCCTTGCAAGAAACATTCCAAGTCTCAAATATGTATGGGCATATTGGGTATAAACTTCATTACGCAACCCATTTATCATAGAATCAATTTCTGACTCAATAGCATTGAGTTCAAAACGGGCTGCCCCATAGTATTTCAAAGCTTCTCCATACTGGAATTTCACATCATCTAGCATACGCCTATAAGCATTCTGGAGAATACCACACTTTTTATAGGAATCTATCTTAGATACCAAAGACTCTGCCAGTGCTCTTCTGCTGTGCCCCAAATTGCAATTGATCACAACGATATTGGTGAAATCCTTAACTTCTCTAAATGCTTTAATTGCTGTTGCAAAAGCAGATTCCGCACATTTTAAATCTCTATTGGATAGCTTCCGACCCAATTCATTAAATACCCAGCCCTTTTTCCGAGTTGCTGACTGAAACTCCTCTGCACCTGCAGCAAGGCCCCACAGAGCATCCCTGGCTACATCATAACACTCTGCAGCAGCTGAAAGATTAGCTTCCAAATCTCCTGTCTTTGGTCCCTGTAAGAAACTAAAAATGCTTTTAGGTTTGTCTGTAAAAGTGTCTGTGCTTTTGGACTTCATCTTAGTAACATCTGCAAGCACACCATCCGTTTCTGAACAATTTTCCAGGTCTTTAGAATTTAATGCCCCGGAGAAATTCTTATCAGGTCTTTTAACATCCATTCTGCTTCTTCCAAAGTCATCTCTTCGAGAACCACCATTTAGATTACCGGAACTGCAAGGCTCAGAATCACTTGCTGAACTCTCTAAACGAGGTGACAGTGTACACTTTGAGTTTGTTCTCTTACTTTGCTTCTTTTTATATGTCACTAAGTGTCCATCGTTGCTACTGCTGCTTGCACTGTTTCCACTGCTTGCCCTATCACTCTGGCAACTACAGTTTGTTAGACTACAAATGTTGCAGTTGCGCTTTGACTGNGGCCCCACTTGATGTCCCTTCTGGCTTACATTGCAAAAACTGCAACCAGCTGGTTTACCCTAGGTACCATCCTCAGAATGAGGGGAAGTGCTTGGTGGGTATTCACTAAAAGACCCAAGGTAAAAACAGATCTAAACAAGGGTTTTAAACCCTAGAAACTAAATGGTCTAAAACTAAGGTTCCACAGTTATAAACACTGGGTGATGCCACCAGCCAATAGTCTCATATATGTTGATAAACCCAGAAAAAATGTCTAGAAAGAAAAGATTGATCCAAAAAATTCCACCAATATATTCTCGAGATCAAATTCTTGAAGTGAGCCCTCTTAGGACGCCCTAAACAAAGAGAAAAATTATAAAAACCCTAGATCTGCAACTATTAGGGCAATGCCTCTAACCAATTATCTCCAAATCAATGATAAAAAAAGGTGATCAGAAACCCTGGTTTCCCAGTCACAAAGACTCGATGAGGCCACCTACCAATAGTCTTATATCAACCATTGAAAAATAAGTAGAGAAGATAGTCTGAAACAGTGGGTTCGCAGTCACAAAACTGCAGTTTGAAACCGTGGCTCCACAGTCACAAAACCACAGTGATTCCACTGACCAAAAGTCTCAAAATTGTTGCTGAAAAATTCCTCAAATAAATCAGCAGGAAACCATAATACAGAGCACTTCAATCCCACCCACAAGATCTCTAACTGCATAAAACAAGGTCATAAAAACCATGAAAATAGCTCAATGCTCCAAAAGACACCATAAAATTAGCCTTTTCCGGGGAAAAAACACTATAAATCAGCCTCCTCTAAAAAATTTGCAATATAGTGCAGCTGTAAAAATAAATTGAGTTATGCACTGACCTTAGAATACGGTTTAAACCCTAGGGAAACCCTGGAAAGAGAGCTGTCTTTTAAACAAGGGTTCATGCCCTAGAAAAACCCTAGAAAACCCAAGGGTATATAATTGAATAGAGTAAGAGAGGTTCACACCCACTTTGATACCATGCTTAGATCCATAAGAGAGAAAAGATCGAATGGAACCAACCAGCAAACCTTAAATCTGCACAAAGATAATATAAACCAGAACTAGGGCAAAATATAAATCTGCACTAGTGCACAATAGAAGAAACCAGCAAGTGCACCTTTAGAGAGAAAACACCCAAGAACACTAGAGCACAACACTTGAGAGAAAATCCTTGTACAATAGATCACACTATGAAAGAAAGCACAATGCTAGATAAGGTGCCCATAGGCCAAAAGAATGAGTCACTTGTATAAGAGAGCAACAGCTCAAGATGATGTTCTTCAAATGCACCTTTAGAGAGAAATCACCCAAGAACACTATAACACAACACTTGAGAGAGAAACCTTGAACAATAGATCACAAAATGAAAGAAGTGCAATACTAGATTCGGTGCCCATTGGCCAAAAGAATGAGTCACTTGTATAAGAGAGCAATGGCTCGAGATGATGTTACAAATGAGCCTCGAGTCTGTATTTATACACAACTCAAGAGAGGTAGGGTGCCATCCCCAAGAAGGGTTATGAGCCCACATAATGTCTAAGTTAGCCTTAACCACCCAGGAATAATGAGTTTTGGTTAGGTCAGTTTTAAGCCAAACCTTAGAAACACAATAAAAGACAATAATAATGATTATAAACTGAGGTCATCTATGGTTGTATGTGAAGATTACAACATCATTTCAACAAAAGTTGGCAAAGTATCTTAATTGAGTAAAAATATCTTTAGACTATATTATTTCATTTCAAAGTAAAGAAAGAAGAAAAGTTTAACCAAAATCAATGTTGCAAATATCAGTGATGTATCATGATTCTCTCAGCTTGGAGATATCATCGTTGGAAAAAATTACAATTTTTTCAAATTTTGAATATATCGTGATACATCGACAATATATCACCAAAATTTGGAAAACATCCGCACAGTGAAAAGATTATTGGAATTTTTTTATATTTTGGCTCACTTTAAAGAGGGAAAGTAGGTGATTTAGAACAAAGGGGTTATTCACCAATAAATTTGCCCGTAGAAGGGATAGAGGGAGGTGGTTGCATTAGAATTTAGATGTTTAAAAAATTGAAAAAAATGAATATTTTTTGTATCTTTGTAAGTTTGCCGATATTTTTCAATTATTTCCGATATTTTCCCGACTGTTGCCGATAAGTTGTTTTCCGAACCCTCAATGATATAACACCAACACCATATTTGCAACATTGACTAGAAAGAAATGGCAAAAGAAATTTATTAAATGAATTTCTAACATATTTCCTAAATACTTCCTAAGGGACTTGCTAGTTCATAAAGAAATTGATTAGATAAGATAAGATAATTTTATTAATCTCTCACAAATGACCAAAAGTAGGTCAACATACCTGTTGAGTACATAAGCGGCCATACAAAGTGGGAGTGTGAAGGTACCATGGACAGTGAAAGTACCATGGACAATCTTCTTTAGTAGCAGATATAGGCACCTGTTCAACAGCACAGTATTGCGTCCTGTAGAAGCCAGTGAGGGCGCATCACAGTTCTGAAGAAGGACGCACATCACTCTTGAGTTATAGAGGGAGAGGGTACATGCATGCGCCTGCCAGCTAACACTTGATAAGGCATGCCCCACCACCAGCTAATCGTAGAGGCATACACCACCAGTTAAAGAAAGACCAAGTGTCAAAAAAAATCAGTTAGGTTTTATTTTTAGTAAGTTCTAATTCTGAGTCTGACTTAGAATAAAGAAAATTATATTTCTAAGTTTGAGACACGTGCAAACCTATTTTTGTAAACCCTAGTACACCCTTCTCAAATCTATAAGAGAGAGGGCAGAGGTATGGATTCATTCATTGAGTTTTGCGTCTATCAACTAGCAGTTTAGGGGTATTTTCCTCCAGCAATTTTTTTCATGTTCAGAATTAATGAAAGCAGTGACAGGTTTTGACAGTTGTTTATTGAATTATGTTCATTGTTTTCTATGGAAAGTGTTTATAGATTCTATCATTTCATAGAGAGTTGTTTTGGCAGGTTCTTAGTTTTGTTGTTTTTTAGTTTCCTGTGGGAATTGTAGTACAGTGTGGAATCTGTTTACCATAAGTCAGAAAATTTCTACATGGTATTAGATAAGATAAGATAAAATAAATGTATTAATGTCAAACAAATGACCACTGAAGTAGGTCAATGGGACTGTTTTAGGTACAATGACGTCTACACAAAGCGGGAGCGCTAAAACGGCTCATTGATAAAGGCAAGAAGCAAGAAGTAAAATATCAATTAATCTAAAACCTAGAAGGCCAAATTCAAAGAATGAAGAGGCGACACACAAGAAAGAAACACAAGAAAGAAAGAAAGATAGATACACAAGATGAGAGGCTCTTTAGCCTATGGCACCAACGGTAAGAGGCCCTGGTCCACTAGAGCTATCTCTCCTAGCATCTTAGGCCAAATGGAGAAAACTCAAAATAGATGTTTGTCCGGCAAAAGAAGTGGGCAAGGAGCTTGAATGAATGTGGTGCTGCTTCTTGGAAGGAAGGACCCGTCGTTGAGGTCTGGAAGATATCATCTGGCGTCTATATCTGCTGCTAGTATGTGGTTTGGTCTAGCGATGCCGCTTGGGTCTCACAAAGGTGGGGATACAGCTTTGTGTCCTCACTGATATGGAGTCATCTTTGTCTGTCTGCCGCTTGGTGCTCCTATGCAAGAGAACAGTGAAAAAGGAAGTAATCCACTAAGTGGAGGCAAGTCTAGGTAGTGGATGTGGCTGGAGGATAAAAGAGCAAAGGTAGAGGGCCTCCTACATGTATAAGGCCAAGCATCTCTGGTCAGGGTAACTAAAGAAACTGTGAATACCTCCCGATGCTACAAAAGCATCAACACTCCCTCTTAGCGAGGGAGGCATTCCATCCACCATCACCTAGAATTATGTCAGTCTCCCACACTGGATCCACTACCACAACTACTCCCTCTGACACAGAAGCAAATCTTGTTGTATGACATGGACACTTCTTGGAAGACACCCTTCGCTTAGAAGCCTCCCGCTTCTGAGCATCTTGCATGGCTTCCTCAACCAATGACACCTTCCTGACAGTCTTGGAAGACTCCTCTCTCCCACCTGTACCTAAAGGTTGACTTCCTCTAGACAATTGACCCTCCCTCTGAGCCTGTTGACTCCCTCTGAAGTCTAACTTCCTCTTGACAAACTTAGAAGGCTCCTCCTTCCCATCGAATCCTGAAGGCTAACTCCCTCTAAAGTTTGGCTCCCTCTGACTCTGCACAACCTTCGGAGCTACCTGCTCCTTGTCCTCTGTCACTCTATTGCTGCATACCATAGCTCGCATAGGCTAGCTCTTCAACCTATACAGGTTGCTCTCTCTAACTCCAAGAACCATTGTTGTGTCTGAGCTAGATCCTCTGGGCATGAACAACACATGTCCATCCTGGAATAACACTGCATAGCCCTTCACCTTAATCGTTGACACTGAGAGCATACTCTTCCTGAGTTTTGGTACCCATAGCACATTTGTCACTCTCAACACATCTCTTGACTCCATCCGGAATGACATTGTTCTAGATCCCTGCACTGCATGCTTGGTACCCGTACCAAGTTCCACATGCAAATCTGAGTCAGACTCTGTAAAGCTCTCGAACAAATCTCGTGCTCCTGTCATATGACATGTGGCTCCACTATCCACAAACCAAGTCCCACTATCGGAAACTGCACCGGAAAGAGCGGAGACTAATAAGAACTCCCTCTGAAGCTAGTCTGCAACGTCATCCACATGTGTTGATGATGCATGTTATTGTTGCTTCCCTTTCCCTTTCTTCCGTTGTGAACACTATGAAGCATAGTGGCCATGTTCATGGCAAGCAAAACACTTGACCTTGCTAAAGTCCTTCTTCTTTCCCTGCTTTGGAGATGCTTCTCTCCCTATGTTCTTCTTCCAAGAATCATTTCTTTTACCCTTTCTAGCATTAGCAGCTAGGGCCTGAATATCATCATCACTACCTCTCTGCTTGTTCCTGGACTCTAACGAGCCTCCTCCTGGATGCAATCGACCCACAATCTATCAAATGGTGGCAACTTCTCTCGTGCACAAAACCCTTGCACAAATGGTTCACAATACCCAAGAAAACCATTCAGTGCCACATTCACCAACTATGTGTCATCAACTACCTCACCAATGGCTACAAGTTGATCACAAATCTGATTGATCCTCATGAGGTAGGTAGCAATTGTATATGAACTGGACATCTCAACAAATCAAAGCTAGGGCCTCAAAATCAACTTCTGGTTTGCATTCTCGCTTTGGTACAAGCCTACCAAAGCTTCATACATCTCTTTTGTTGTCTTCTTCTCGGAAATATGAGGAAACAAGTGATCCTTCACAAAATCCAACAATACCCACTTGGCCTTCACTTCCCTCTTACGATGGACTACCAATTCCTATGGATCATTGGGATTTGTAATCACCATCTCAACGTACTCTTTGAGATCATACTCTTCCAAAAGCAAAAAAATCCTAGCCTTCCAGGCTCAAAAATTAATGGCCCCTTCCAACCAATCCTCAACTCTAAGAGTGCTCACCATTTTGACTTGCCCAGAACAAAAAATCTGCAGCCACTTGAGTCTCAAGAGATGACTCCCTCTCTCTCTAGATCCTATGATCTGACACCTTGTCAATTTTTTACGACAATACAATGCATTCAATTTCATATCTGAGAATTACTTCCAAGTGACCTCAGACAGTAAACTAGGGTTGTTATCACTGAATAATTCTACATTGAAATTATGACGGAAAATTATAGAGGAAACATAAAGATCAGAGATAAATCATCCATGCACATGAGACACAAAATTTTATGTGTTAGTTTTTTAGCTCATGAGGTGTCTCAGCATAGGCCTATGAGTCCTAGGCATGTTGATGGACACCTAAATTGACCCAGATCAGCCTTAGTATCTCAACCTAGTTTAACTTAGGCTTGCATCAAAAATTTCACCCTTGAGTGGAATGTGAGGTTCAACCCAAGAGGAGCACCCCAATCTCAGCCAATGAGGCCCAAGGCTGAGCACACATCTCAAGATGAATGGGGGTTGCTAGGGAGATAAAAGGAGGTTGAGGGTGAGAGGACTCAAACATTCTCATTTGTGAGGTTGAGCAAGTGATGAGAAGATGGAGCTAAGGAGCTAAGGCATTGTTGGTTGAGGAAGAGGACAAGCAGAGCTGAGAGGGGCGCTTTGGCTGGGTAGAATCTGCAGTGAAAAGCAGAGCCAAAACAGCAAGCATATTTCAGCAAAGAAGAGGCCCATCCTATAGGTCGCACAGTAGAGGAAAATGGACCAAAACAGGTCATACTTCATCAGCAACAAGAGGGCGAAAATACAAGACCAAAACAGGTCGATTTTCTGAGCAAGAGAGGGTCGTACAGGTTGTACTTTGTTGGGTCATACAGCCTCTCCTTAGCTGGGTCGTATTGTTGATTAAAGGTTGGTTTTTATATGCTATAATTTTTGTATTTCCTCTTTCCTCTAAAGCCAATAAAGCCCCTCTTTCTTGGTTTTCCCCGCATTGGGGTTTCCAGAGTAACATCTAGTGTCTTGTGTATTTCATGTGCTTGGTTGTGTATGCTTTTGTTGTTAAATTATGTTGTATATCTCAGTTGTATGTTAACTGCATAAATTCAGATTTTATATCAGCATTTATAATTTCTAGTTAAGTTAATTTATTGGCAGTAATTTCAGTCACTGAGATATAGGTAGAAATCAACATGGTATCAGAGCTCAACCTCTGAATACAGGAGGAGCCAAGATACTTGTTGTGCAAGGATAAATCAACAAGTGGGACGTGAGACCACAAGGTGTGTGGAAAACAGGGCAGCAGACTCAAATGGCCAGTGCAGGCTTAAGGTTTGAGGACAGGCTAGATGGAACCTCAAATTTCTGTCCTTGGAGGGAGTGTATCAACTTGGTGCTAGAAGAGA
>JZKD02S1649774.1:47953-65207 GCA_000966675.3 Picea glauca
AGATGATTCAAAATGAAAATGTCTCCTTGGTATATATAGGAGACTTGGAGGTATAATTACAACTAATGGCCTAAAGCTGACATAAATAAAATAACATTACTAATATAATATGCCCCAATTAAGGGGTAATGAGCCAATATTAGGGCTTAACATAATTGGAGTGCATTCTCATAACTTTATTTGGGCAAGCATGGAGGCAAGAGGGATCCCATTTCTAGCTTGGGTTGTATGCACATTGTCGAGACTTCTTGACATAAGGTGTGTTTCTTTTCGGTAAATAGGTAGCATATTGATCCATATGGATGTCGGTGGCCTCCAACTTATTCCAACTGGTTCATTTTGGCAATTTTTTCCTAGTTTTCAGGTCCCCGACTTTTCGGGCCATTTTGAGGCCCTAAACAGCGTTTTTAGGGCTCGCCACAGTTAGACTATAGACAAAGTTGGAGACTAACAACAACATGTGTAGTCCTTGGATAGACCTTTCCAACATGCTATCGCACGATTAAAACGAAGATCGTATGCAAAAGTTACGACCCTGGGAAGTTGATGTACTAGCTTACCCCAACGAGGCCCACATGACTTTTAGCGCTTCATCTCCTAGGGTTAGGTTTTTGGATGACTAGAGTTTTGGCATTCATGCTTATTGTATAAAAGGGATTCAGACCCTCATTGTAATCATCTTCTTGTGAATGAGCGCAATTGTCACATCTCTTCTCGGAGATAAGCCGCCACCATTCTAGCAAGCTTGTTTTTCACTGCATTTTACAATTTCAACTTATTTCCTTATTAAATAGAAACCATTTTTTATGTATCTCTGTTATTATGTGTTAAGCATCCTTTAATAATAATATGCATTCATTTTGTTATGCTCGTAAAATCTGGATCACTGGTATCAGAACGGTCTGCTCCTTGTCGTTTTTAATGCATGTCCCCAACGAGGTCAAGGTACAAAAAATTGGGTCTCGAGCTTGCTTCTATTGAGGACAAAAGCTCTCGCACGCCCAAGCAACCTCTCATGGCGGGAGAAAAGAAAGCCAACGGGATAGGAGATCCTTTCAAAATGTTGCTCAAGGAAGACCTCACGCAACAGAGGAATGAGATGATGGATAATTTTGCGCAAATCCTTCGGCGTCTATCAATAGGCGACACATCTTCCTCAAGCGGAGGCGCCGCCCCCTTCAAGGTACAAATAAATTTCTATATTCCTATATTTGAAGGTTAGATAGACATAAATGTTGTAGACAAATGGTTGAATCTACTAGAAGGGTATTTCTCTGTCCATAACTTTTCGAATAGAGAAAAGATTACTTTTGCGCTCCTCAAAGTCGTTCCCCATGTCAAAGATTGGTGGGAAATGTTCTATGAGCAAAAGGAAACAAAGGAACCCTCATTACAGTCACGGCCACCTGGGAGTCCTTCATGGATGATATTAAGGAACAGTATTACCCTGTCGGAAGCTATGGCGACCTGTATACAAAACGGACCACACTGCGGCAAGAAAGAGACCAAGCAGTGCCTGAGTTCACAAATACCTTCCATACCTTGTGAACCAAGATGGGTATCAAATATTCTAAGCAACATCTGGTGCTCAAGCATCGCGGTGGTCTGCATTGATACATTCAGGCCGAAATGGAGTTTTTGGACATTTCAGTCCTTGGGCGCGACCTACCAATATGTTGTCAAAATCGACCAGAAGCTTAAACAAAAGACACGACAATTTAGGCCTGGGAACCCCTCACAACAAAATCCAAAAAAGGGCAGCCCCAAACCGCAGAATAAAGGACAGAGCAAAGATGGACAGCCTCGGGAAAACCAGTCCAAGCCGCAAGCAAAGAAGGACATCGAAAAGACAAATAAAGACATTGGTAAGTGGTGCGACTTCGATAAAAGTCCATGGCATAACATTGTTGATTGTCACTCAAAGTAGTGGTTGGTGGTTGAGATAAAATCCTCTAAATCATATGCAGGTTTTGACTCTGAATCAAAACCAGAAAGGGGGAGACAGATCATCGAAGCGGAACCCATTGCTACCGTTGCTACCACCAAGCTCCATCCCGGTGAACCAGACGAGCAAAAGGAAGTCGAGCACCTTTTTCATTCATAAATGTGGGTGAAGGGTACTCCACTGCACTTCATCGTTGACAATGGTTGCCATAAGAACCTCATCTCAGCAGAGATTGTCAAGCGGCTAGCCCTGCCGACAACGTCGCACCCGCAGTTCTACACCATTGGGTGGCTCCGCCAAGAAAGCGATCTCTGTGTCAACCAACAATGTTGGATGTCGTACGGCATCAAGCCCTTCAAAGATGAAGTATTGTGTGATGTTGCTCCTCTAGAAGTTTGCAATGTTCTTTTGGGCCAACCATATTTATGGAAATGTCATGTTGTATATGAATATAGGCCTCTCAGTTTTATTATTACTTTGCACAAGAAATTGTACAGGATACCCGAGGCAGTCCCACCTAGTGTTATTTCCTTGAGCTCTACCAAGCAATGCAGGAAGGTCATCTCTCAGACTAGGAAGTTTGTATTCTTTGTGATTCGCTCTCAGAGTGAGCGAAAGATCGCAACCACATCCAGGGCCTTCGCGACCGACCTCTCCACACGGCAGAAGCAAGTAGATAAGGTCATGGAAGAATACTCAGATATATTATCCTCACCTATCGGGGTACCTTTGCACTGTCAGGTCAAGCATCCCATCGATCTGACCCCCGACGCACCGCTGCCCAATGGGCAATTCTGTCGTCACTCTTTGTTTAAGAATGAGGAGATCAAGCAGCAGATCCAAGAACTACTCCAGAAGGGGCACATCTGTCCCAACTCATAGCATTGTCGAAGCCTGATCGTGCTGGTGCAAAAGAAAGACGGGACCTGACGACTTTACATTGATTACCGGGCCCTAAATAAAATCACAGTCAGGAACCAATACCCGATTCCCCGAATCGACGACCTCCTTGATCAACTCATGGGGGTCAAGTACTTTAGTAAGATTGATCTGAAGTCTGGCTACCACTATGTCCCAATATAACAGGAAGATGTATGGAAGACTGCCTTCAAGTCAAAAGATTATCTTTTTGAATGGTTGGCCATGCCCTTTGTCTTGACAAATGCTCTAACAACTTTCATGAGGATGATGGACGATATCATGCAACCATTCACCAATAATTTTCATGTAGTCATGTATCTGGATGACATCCTGATCTACAACAAGACTTGGGTGGAACACTTGCAGCCTATTCAATAGGTTTTGCACACCCTGTGACAACACAAGCTATATGCCAACTTGGAAAAATGCTCATTCGACATGGACACAGTCAATTACCTAGGCAACATCATTGATTAGCATGGTGTACATGTGGATCCAGCCAAGATCCAGGTCATCTATGACTCGCTAACCCCGACCACACTCACTGAGCTTCGAAGCTTCTTGGGGCTTGCCAATTTCTATCACAGGTTCGTGTTGGGATTCTCCCATATTGCATGGGCCCTCAGCCAAGTCACCAAGAGTGGTGGTAAGGCAAAAATTTTGTGGGACCTGTCCCAACAACAAGTGTTCAATGATTTGAAGCAGCGCTTGTGCTCAACCCCAATACTTTCATTACTGGACCTGCATCAGCCCTTTGAGATCGAGACAAACGCTTCAGACTATGTTGTGGGCATCGTTCTCATTTAGCATGACCACCCCATGACCTATCATAGTGAGACACTATCAAATGTTGTTCGTAAGTACCCTATTTATGACAAAGAAATGTACTCCATTATGCAAGCCTTCCGCTAGTGGAGACATTACATTCTTTGGAAGGAGACAATCATCCACACTGATCATAAGCCACTACAGTTCATGTAGACGCAAGGAAAATTTCAGAATTACCACCATCATAAGTGGTCCACATACTTGCAGAAGTTCCACCTCAACACCAAGTATAAAACAGGAAGTATCAACCAAGTCATTGATTGCCTCAGCCGACATCCAGTCATGACACTCACCACAGTGCTAGATTATTGTGGCCACGAGACCTTCGGATGGCCCCACCTCTATGAGACAGACCCTGACTTTGCCACCACCTACCAAATGTTGGGCGCAAACTCATTTGTTGCTAATTTCCATCTTCAGGATGAGTTGTTGTGCCATATGGGCCATCTTTGTGTTCCATCAAGCGAGCGAGCGAAGCTGATTTAGGAAGCCCACTACAATCGAGTGGCAGGACACTTAGGTGTCAAAAAGACAGTGGCAGTACTGTAGAAACATTTCTACTAGCCAAAAATTCGACAGGATGTGGGCAAGTATATCAGGTACTGCACTGCCTGCACTATTGCCAAACCGACCACTGAGAAACAGGGCCTATACACACCTCTGCCTACTCCTGACATGTCATGGGAATCCATCTCAATGGACTACATGTCGGTCTTTCCGTCAACCAAGAGGGGAAATGACTGTATTTTTGTGGTTGTTGATCGATTTTCCAAGATGGTGATTATGGCCGCCTGTAAGAAGAGCATCACAGCAAAGGCCATTGCCAAACTTTTCTTTAAATGAGTATGGGTACATTTTGGAATCCCACAAACCATTGTCTAAGATCAGGACAGTCGGTTCCTCAGCACATTCTGATCGAGCCTCTGGTCATTACTGGACACCAAGCTCACCAAATTCACTACTTTCCACCCCCAGACAGATGGCCAAATGGAGGTTGTCAATCGGATGATCGTGCATATCCTACACATGTACAATTCCAAGCACCCCCACACATGGGATGAGAGTCTTCCCTATGTTCAACATAGCTACAATCGAGCCCTACATAGCTCAACTGGCCACAACCCCTTTCAGGTGGGGTTAGGATTCCAACCATTGGGTCCCATGGATATTACACTACCCCTTGTGGCCACCTCGGCCAACTCATCCCTTGCTCCAACTGAAGCTGATAAAGCCACTCGGTTCATTGAGCGAATCCATCACATTTTCCAATCGGTTCAGGATATTCTACAGAAGTCCAATGCTAAGTACAAGCAAGTCCATGATCAACATCGGGTGCCACATAAGTTTCAAGTGGGAGACAAAGTTTGGTTGCCCTTGCAGAAAGAACGCCTTACAAGGCCCCATCGTAAGCTTCGGCCGCTCCGTTATGGACCTTACAACATCACCAAGGTTATGGGTTTCAATGATTTTGAGCTCAACATTCCTCCTTTCCTTGGCGTGCACCCAGTGTTAAACATGGCTCTCCTTCGACCATATTTCCCACCATTATTGGACATATCTGAGGTAGCAGAACAGTTGACACTAAGAGAGATCAACCCTGACTACATGCAACAGGCATACCATTATCATATTATGGACACACAGGTCAAGGGCACTCGACAACAAAGTATCCAGCTTTATCAAGTTCTCAAAGCAGGGCAGCTCCTGCACTAAGGCAAGTGGATCACCCGGAGCCAAGTTCAACAAAAATTTCCTCATCTGATGGGGTAACTCAATGCAACGAAGACCATTGCTTCCTAAGAGGGGAGGATTGATCCAGATGGATGTCGTTGGCCTCCCACCTATTCCAACTAGTTCATTCTGGCAGTTTTCCGGTTTGGCATTTTTTCCTAGTTTTCGAGTCCCCGACTTCTGGGGCCGTTTTGAGGCCCTAAACAATGTTTTTAGGGCTCGCCACAATTAAACTGCAGACATAGTTAGAGACTAACGAAAACATGTGTAGTCCTTGGATAGACCTTTCCAACAGGCTATCACGCGCCTAAAACAGAGATCGTATGCAAAATTTACGACCCCGAGAAGTTGATGTACTAGCTTACCCCAGCGGGGCCCACATGACTTTTGGCGCTTCATCTCCTAGGGTTAGATTTCTGGATGTCTAGGGTTTTGAAATTCATGCTTATAGTAAAAATTCCTTCAGACCCTCATTGTAATCATCTTCTTGCGAATGAGCGCAACTGTCACATCTCTTCTCGGAGATAAGTCGCCACCATTCCAACAAGTTTGTTTTCCGCTGCATTTTACAGATTCAACTTATTTCCTTATGAAATAGAAACCATTTTTTTTGTATCTTTGTTATTTTGTGTTCAACATCTTTTAATAATAATATGTATTCATTTTGTTATTCTCGTAAAATTTGGATCAGTGGTATCAGAGCGGTCTGCTCCTTGTCGCTTTTAATGCATGTCCCCAACGACATCAAGGTACAAAGAATTGGGTCTCGAGTTTGCTTATATTGAGGACAAAATCTCCTGCACGCCCAAGAGACCTCTCATGGCGAAAGAAAAGAAAGACAACGATACAAGAGATCCTTTCAATTTTTTTCTCGAGGAAGCCCTCACACAACAGAGGAATGAGATGATGGATAGTTTTGCGCAAATCCTTCGACGACTATCAACAGGTGAAACATCTTCCTTAAATGGAGGCGTCGCCCCCTTCAAGGTACAAATCTATTTCGATATTCCTATATTCGAAGGTTAGATAGATGTAAATGTTGTAGACAAATGGTTGAATCTACTATAAGGGTATTTCTCTGTCCATAACTTTTTGAATAGAGAAAATATTACTTTTGTGCTCCTCAAAGTCGTTCCCCATGTCAAAGATTAATGGGAAATGTTCTATGAGAAAAAGGAAACAAAGGAACCCTCATTACAGTTGTGGCCACATGGGAGTCCTTCATGGATTCTATTAAGGAACAATACTACCATCTCGGAAGCTATGACGACCTATATACAAAATGGACCACACTGCGGCAAGAAAGAGACCAAGCAGTGCCCGAGTTCACAAATATCTTCCATACCTTGTGCACCAAGTTGGGTATCAAATATTCAGAGCGACATCGGGTGCTCAAGTATCGCGATGGTATGTATTGATACATTCAAGCCAAAATGGAGTTTCTGGACATTTCGTCATTGGGCGTGACCTACCGATATGTCGTCAAAATCGAGCAGAAGCTTAAACAAAACATGCGACAATTTGGGCCTGGGAACTCCTCACAGCAAAAGACAGAAAAGGGCAGCCCCAACCTGCAGAACAAAGGACGGAGCAAAGATGGATCGCCTCAGGAAAAGCAGTCCAAGCCGCAAGCAAAGAAGGACATCAGAAAGACAGAAAGACATCGGGAAGTGGTTCGACTTCCATAAGAGCCCATGGCATAACACTGTCGATTGTCGCTCAAAGTAGTGGTTGATGGCTGAGGTGAAAGCCTCTGAATCAGATGTAGGTTCTGACTCTGAGTCAGAACCAAAAAGGGGGAAACGAATCATCGAAGCGGAACCCATTGTTACCGTTGCTACCACCACGATCCAACCCGGTGAACCAGACGAGCCAGAGGAAGGCGAGCGCCTTTTTCATTTATAGATGTGGGTGAAGGGTACCCTGCTACACTTCATCGTTGACAGTGGTTTCTAGAAGAACCTCATGTCAATAGAGATCGTCAAGTGGCTAGCCTTGCTGACAACGTCGCACCCGCAACCCTATACCATTTGGTGGCTCCACCAAGGAAGCGATCTCCGCGTCAGCCAACAGTGTTGCATGTTGTACGAAATCAAGCCCTTCAAAGACGAGGTATTATGTGATGTTACTCCTCTAGAAGTTTGCAATTTTCTTTTCGGCCAACCGTATTTATGGAAATGTCATGTTGTATATGAGTCTAGGCCTCGCAGTGTTATTATTACTTTGCACAAGAAATTGTATAGGATATCCGACGCAGTCTCGCTTAGTGATATTTCCTTGATCTCTACCAAGCAATGCAGGAAGGTCATCTCTCAGATCGAGAAGTGTGTCTTCTTCGTGATTCGCTCTCAGAGTGAGAAAAAGATTGCAGCCACGTCCAGGGCCTCCACGACTGACCTCTCCACACAACAAAAGCAAGTGGATAAGGTCATGGAAGAATACTTAGAAATCTTTTCCTCACCTACCGGGGTACCTCTACACTGTCAGGTCAAGCATCCCATCGATTTGATCGCCGACGCACCGCTGCCCTATGGGCCAGTCTACCTTCACTCTCTATTTGAGAATGAGGAGGTCAAGCGACAGATCCAAGAACTGCTCCACAAGGGGCACATCTGTCCCAACTCATCACCTTGTGGGAGCCCAATCGTGATGGTGCAAAAGAAAGACGAGACCTGGCGACTCTAAATTGATTACCGTGCCCTGAATAAAATCACAGTCAAGAACCAATACCCGATTCCACGAATCGACGACCTCCTTGATCAGCTCACGGGGGTCAAATACTTTAGTAAGATTGATCTGAAGTTTGGCTACCACTAGGTCCCAATATAACAGAAAGATGTATGGAAGACCGCCTTCAAGTCAAAAGATGATCTCTTTGAATGGATGGTCATGCCCTTTGGCTTGACAAATGCTCCAACAACTTTCATGAGGATGATGGATGATATCCTTTGAGCATTCACCAATACTTTTCATGTAGTAGTGTATCTAGATGACATCATGATCTACAACAAGACTTGGGCGAAACACTTACAACATATTCAACAGGTTCTACATGCCCTATGAAAAAACAAGTTATATGCCAACTTGGAAAAATGTTCATTCGACATGGACATGGTCCATTACCTATGATACATTATTTATCACCATGGTGTACATGTGGATCCAACCAAGATCCAGGTCATCCGTGACTGGCTAGCCCCAACCACACTCACTGAGCTTCGAAGCTTCTTGGGGCTTGCCAATTTCTATCACAGGTTCGTGTTGGGATTCTCCCATATTGCATGGGCCCTCAACCAAGTCACCAGGGGTGTTGGTAACACAAAATTTGTGTGGGACTTGTCCCAACAACAAGCGTTCGATGATTTGAAGCAACGCTTGTGCTCAACCCTAGTACTTTCATTACTGAACCTGCAACAACCATTTGAGATCGAGACAGACGCTTCAGACTATGTTGTGGGCATCGTTGTCACTTAACACGACCACCCCATGACCTATCATAGTGAGACACTATCAGATGTTGTCCGTAAATACCCTACTTACAAAAAAGAAACGTACTCCATTGTGCAAGCCTTCCTCCAGTGGAGACATTACATTCTTGGGAAGGAGACAATCATCCACACTGATCATAAGCCACTACAGTTCATGCAGACGCAAGGAAAATTGCAGAATGACCACCATCATAAGTGGTCCACATACTTGCAGCAGTTCCACCTCAACATAAAGTATAAAACATGAAGTACCAATCAAGTCATTGATTGCCTCAACCAACCTCTAGTCGCAACACTCACCACGGTGTTAGACTCTTGTGGCTACGAGACCTTCAGATGGCCCCACCTCTATGAGACAGACCCTGACTTCGCCACCACCTACCAAATGTTGGGCGCAAACTTAGTTGTCGCTATTTCCATCTTCAAGATAGGTTGTTGTGCCATCTGGGCCATCTATGTGTTCCATCAAGCGAGAGAGCGAAGCTGATTTGGGAAGCCCACTACAGCCGGGTGGCAGGACACTTCGGCGTTGAAAAGACCCATACTGTAGAAACATTTCTATTGGCTGAAACTTCGACATGATGTGGGCAAGTATATCAAGTCCTGCACTATTGCCAAACCGACCACTAAGAAACAGGGCCTATACACACCTTTGCCTACTCCTAACATGCCATGGGAATCCATCTCAATGGACTACATGTCAGGCCTTTCGTCCACCAATAGGGGAAATGACTATGTTTTTGTGGTTGTTGATCGATTTTCCAAGATGGCGATTCTGGCCGCCTGTAAGAAGAGCATCACAACATAGGCCATTGCCAAACTTTTCTATGAATGAGTATAGATACATTTTGGAATCCCAAAAACCATTGTCTCAGATCAGGACAGTCGGTTCCTCAACACATTTTGATCGAGCCTCTGGTCACTGGTGGACACCAAGCTCATTGAATTCACTGCTTTCCACCCCCAGACAGATGGCCAAATAGAGGTCGTCAATCGAATGATTATGCATATCCTATACATGTACAATTCCAAGCACCCCCGCACATGGGATGAGAGTCTTCCCTATGTTCAACATAGCTACAATCGATCCCTACATAGCTCAACCGACCACAACCCATTTCAGGTGGGGTTGGTATTCCAACCATTAGGTCCCATGGATATTACACTACCCCTTGCGGCCACCTTGACCAACTCATCCCTTGCTCCAACTGAACCTGACAAAGCCACTCGGTTCATTGAGCGGATCCATCACATCTGCCAATTAGTTCAGGATATTCTATAGAAGTCCAATGCCAAGTACAAGCAATGCCATGATCAACATTGGGTGCCACATAAGTTTCAGGTGGGAGACAAAGTTTGGTTGCACTTGTAGAAAGAACGCCCTACAAGGCCCCATCATAAGCTTTGCCCGCTCCGTTATGGACCTTACACCATCACCAAGGTTGTGGGTGACAATGATTTTGAGCTCAACATTCCTCCTTTCCTTGTCGTGCACCCAGTGTTCAATGTGGCTATCCTTCGGCCATATTTCCCACCATTATTGGACACATTTGAGGTAGAAGAATAGTTGACACCAACATAGCTCAACCATGACTGCATGCAACAGGCATACCATGATCATATTGTGGACACACAGGTCAAGGGTACTTGACAGCAAATGATCCAACTTTATCAAGTTCTCAAAGCACGGCAACTCCTGCACCAAGGCAGGCGGATCACCCGGAGCCAAGTTCAACAGAAATTTCCTCATCTGATGGGGGAGATCAGTGTAATGAAGACCATTAATGCTTCCTAAGGGGGGAGGATTAATCCATATGGCTGTTGGTGGCCTCCCACCTATTTAAACTGGTTCATTTTGGCAGTTTTCCAGTTTGGTAGTTTTTTCCTAGTTTTCGGGTTCTTGACTTCCGGGGTAGTTTTGAGGCCCTAAACAACGTTTTTAGGGTTATCCCTAGTTAGACTATAGACTTGGTTAGATTTTGACAACAACATGTGTAGTCCTCAGATAGACCTTTCCAACGGGCTATCACGCACCTAAAACGGAGATTGTATGCAAAAGTTACAACCCATGGAAGTTGATGTACTAGCTTACCCCAAATGGGCCCACGTGACTTTTGGCGCTTCATCTCCCAGGCTTAGATTTTTGGATGTCTAGGGTTTTGACATTCATGCTTATTGTAAGAAGGCATTCATAGCCTCATTGTAATCACCTTCTTGCAGATGAGCGCAACCGTCACATCTCTTCTCATAGATAAGTCGCCACCATTCCAAAAAACTTGTTTTCCGCTGCATTTTACAGTTTCAACTTATTTCCTTATTGAATAGAAACCAATTTTTTGTTTCTCTGTTATTCTGTGTTAAGCATCTTTTAATAATAATCTGTATTCATTTCGTTCTACTAATAAAATCCGGATCACGTACATAGTGTAGGGAGAGGCTTATTTACAAGTTTGGGTCTTTCCAACACACGGGTTGGAGAATAATTCAACACTTGGAATTATCATTTTAATGCTCAAGATTTTCAATAATTTGAATGACTTAACGTCTTGAAACTACAACAATTCTTTGAATATGTATTAAATTACTTTTCTTCTTTTTGCACTAGATTCAATAGCCTTAACACATCAAGGGTATTAAAATTTATTTCTAGTTGTGTGGCATAATTAAGGATGCTTAAACATTTGTGATTTCTAGTTCTACCCTGCAAGAAGGTCTGTGTCGCTTGGTAGGCTATGTCTAGATTTCTATCTTAGCAGTTTGAGGGACCTCGAAAGGCTTAGGATTTGGTGTCATAACTGATTTGGATGTTCTCGGTTTCCAATGGTTAGGTTAGCCTCTCGACTAGGTTTGTTGGTAAAAAAAATCAACAAGGAAAGGACTCTTATGTGGAAAGATTTGTGGAACCATGAGCAACAACAACAACATACATTGCAACTGGTGCGAAGAAAGTTATGTTAAAAGGCTTATGTTACATCATTCCCAAAGTGTATCTTTTAGAAATGTAGTCACATGGGTCTGTTATGGATGGATTGGATATGGAGGAATGGGAATCCCTTCTACATATACGTAAGCAATGATCTTATGATATGGTAAGGCACATCATCGACATTGTCTTGCGCTTGAACAAAAGGTGGGAGGTGAAGGATCTTGTGCCTCTCTAGTGTCAATCCATCTGTAAATCACATTATTCTTTTAAGCACAAGGTTTGGGGGGTGGCTTTTGCTCCAACAAGGATTTGATGTCAAGAGTAGGCATCATCAAGTAGGCATGACATGTGTTGCTTGTGTTTTGTATGGTAAGAATGAAATTATTGTGCTCGCTTTTCAAGATGTTGGGTTGCATAAGTGTTTTCTCTCAATGTTCTAAGGACCCCGAGTATATGAAAAAATAACTATGTAAAGTCTCGGGGAAGGCACCCAAGGAGACATCGATTCTCATGACGTCGAATGTAATCTCTGGGTTCGACTGGTCTGAAGCCAAAGCCAGACAAGAAATCACAAAGATGACCCCAATCGACTTGTAATCTTCATTTTGTTGATGGCCCCAATAAATGGAACATACTTCGTCAAGAGGTCGGTCAGTAGTGTTTCTAATTTTGCAAAATCCTCAACAAAATGGTTAATGGCTACAACTTGACCCAATCAAGAATCAAAACCTTTCCTTCATTGGCGGATTGCTATAGGAATACCTAATCATTTATGAACAGTCAGTCTGGGGGTTGATCTATCAATAGGTAGGCCTAAGTTTGAAAGACTAGATAATAGCGTTGTCCATTTTGTTTATCATTCGGCCGTTGCTTGCCTTCTTAAAGAAGGGAAGGGCCTTGACCTATTTCATTACGTACATAAATATCCTCTGTGATCTTTTCCCCTACTGATGGCTCTCGAACTGGCTTAGATGTTGCTGGGAATGGGCTTTGAAAGTGCCTATTATGTGCTGATATACGAGTTTGATGTAGAGGCCTTCGGAAGCGGGGTTTTATGCAGGCTAAATTTCATAGAGCATATGAGTTTACCTATAAGTAGATAGTTGATGCTTGAGTTTCAAAGGCAGAAACAAAGGCTACAACAACATAGGTAGGTAGAGGTGGGCAAGGAATCAATGTGGTCGCAAATGCATTACAGCTCAGATGCTCTTTCTTTATACAATGTCCACTTCTAGGAAGGAGGCTTTCACTTATATAATCTTAGGCTTTACCTGTACGAGACACATCCCCACCCACATTAATTACCAAGTGCTTTACTTTTGGGTGAGTCGAAGGGTATTATATATATATATATATATATATATATATATTATGTATTTCCATTCCAATACTCAATAGATGATAGATATTTTCCATAGTTGCGCGAAAGCGATTATATCTCTATTCGGGACAGACATATTGAAAGGCAAAATAGCATCTAAAAGGCGTGACATAGACCCTTCAGACAGAATTGAGGCGGTTTCAAGCTAAATTTCACTTCTTATTTATCTCCTTGCTTTTATGGAAAGGTCCTCTTTTTAGTGACACTTGGATGGTCCGAAACAACTACAAATCTTGTGGCATTTTGTATAGTTGATTGTTGCTAGATTTCTATAATAGCACGTTGTAAACTTACTTTTGAAAGTCTTAACATTGTTTTTTAATGTTAATTTGTTTTTGTGAAGTTGTTACATACTCTCTTAATGCACTTTGTAAAACTACAAGTTGAAGACTTATATGAGATTTAATTATAGTTTAATGTTTAATTAAAAAATTATACATATATAAACATTCTTAATATTTGAAAGCACAAAATTTTATTTTTTTTGGTAAAAATCTTTATTAATATATCCTAAGCTAATATATTAAATAATAACAATAATGATTTAATCCAAAGTCATGGGAACGCAGTGCAAAGCATTACATACGTACAACTTTAAGAAAAAGATTAAATAAGGGTATTAACTTTATCCACTAATTTTTTTTTCCGAGAAAAAAATCATTGTATTGATATTTCGAGTGGAAATCAAATACATATTGACGATCCCTTCGACTTATAACCTTAGTAACCATTGCCTTTATAGACTACCTCTATCAAATAAGACTATAACCTATCTTAAGACTCAGACTCTTATAGGTATTTCTGTAAACAAATAGTTCCACAACATCATATTGATGCCAAGACAAAACCATGATACAAACTCTCTCTAACTCTACATAAACAAAAAATAAAACATGACCAAAAATCCATTCATCAAAAAAGTTGTAAGTGTATCAAATATGTAGGAGTATGGTCCTTAATATCATGAACAAGTAAACAACCTTCCTCCAAAATAAGTGCTTCCTTGGATAATTGATCAACTTTATGGTTAAATTCTTGATGAACATGAGCAAAGGACACCTCTTCATAAATTAAATTATTTTCCATAATCATGTCCAAACTAGGTCCCATCTCCAATTTACAAATGTTACTTTTACAATTTGCCCAGTCCATCAGAAGTTTGGAGTCACCAAATACCTATAGATTCTTAACTTGCCTATCCATTGCAACCTTAAGTAGGATCCAAAGGGCATAGAGTTTTGCTCTATTGTTTGTTCCCAAACATGCCCCATACTTTAGTAAAAAGTAATTTGCATTATCTAGCTAAAGAATGGCCTCGACTCCACAACTTCCTAGAGTACCTTGGCATGCTCCATCAAAAAATCCCCAAGGCTTAGTGTGATCTATAATCAATTCTTGAAGGATTTTGGGAACAATATTCTTTGGTTGCTTCCTTCCTTCCCCATAAGAGACTCGAATATGATGCGCAAGTCTTCTTAATTGTGCCTCCTCATCTTCAAAAATCAACTAGTTTTTGGTTAACCAGATGCCCTATAACACGTACGCAAGTAGTGCTCTATGTGAGGAAACATGGTTATCAATCATCCAGAATTCCATACAGTCGAGCAAATTTAATTTATCCCAATGAGTTTGTCATTTGAAACTATTGGAAATTTTTATCCATACAACTTTGGTGAATTGGCAATAAACAAATAAATGGTCCCAAGATTCACAATCATTTTTACACATGCAATACCAATTGGGCATGATCAAGTTTCTCTTTTAACCATTACCCCATGTAACAATCTTATTAGCCAAACAAATCCATAAGAAAATTATGACTTTTAAAGGACATGCTAACTTCCATACCAACTTCCACCACCACTGGCTCACATCACCCAATCCTTCATTGATTTTGGTTTTATATCCTAACTTGGTTGTAAGCACCCATAAGGATTTATTCAATGACCATTTTAATTCATCACGCCGGTCCTTTAAAGAAAAATCATTATGCTTCAATATATCGGTATACTTCATCCATTCTTCAACCAAATGACCTTCCAATTCCATTGACTTTGCACGTTTCCAACACTAAATCTCAATTTCCTGGATCATCAAATTTGTCACATCTACTAAACATGTAATTCCTTCAACCTGTAAGGCATGTATAAGAGGTTCAAAGAGCCTATAGTTGCCAATACATCCTATCCAAGGGTCCTTTCCAACAATAATCTTTGTACCTCTCCCAATTTTCCACGCAACCCAATGACCAAGAATATCATAGGCTTTAACCAATCCTTTCCATATGTTGGAAGCCCCTTTAAAATATTTTCTTTCATCTTAACCAAACTTCCACTTCTTTGTTTTCAATATACTTTTCCTTCATCACTTTTACCCATGGTCTTTTGTTGAACAACATCCTCCATATACTTTTGGTTGAACACATACAGGTTCTCTAGAGACCATCCACCTAGTTCCTTGGGTTTGGCTATCATATCCCATTTGACCAATGGAATTCCTTCCTCAACTCTTCTACATGTCCATAGAAAATTATAGCAATCTTTCCTGATCTGATCAAAGATGCCTTTGGGTACATGTGCTATAGATAACCAATAAACATGAATACTTTCTAGAACAAATTTTACCAATATTAGCCTTCCTCCTCAAGAAAGCCACCTATTACACCAACAAGTAATTATGTCTTCCATTTTCTTTATTAGCCAAGTCTAATCATCCTTTTTATAATCATTAGGTTTTATATGAAAACCTAAATACTTGGCAGCCACATCTAGGGGCTCAATCTTCATAGGGAATAGTTGCTCTAGTCTCCTTAGGAAATCATCACTCATACCATTTGTCAAAGTACAAGATTTGTTCATATCGATTTCCATCCCTGTTGCTTTGCAAAATAAATCTAAAATAGATTTTAAGTAACTTTGTTCCCTTAAATTACCTCTACCAAAAATTTAAAATTTCATCTACAAACAACAAGTGGGTTACTTCAATGGACTTTGTAGCTTGTATACCTATGAAGAATCCATTTTGCTTTACTTTGGCTATCAATGTGTTAAGCCCTTCTGCTACCAAGAGGAATAGAAATGGTGACAAGGGGAATCCTTGCCTGAGACTCCTCGATTCCCTAAAGAACCCCAAAGGATATCCATTTATTAACACTGCAAAATTTGCAGATTCCACACACCCCATAATCCAATTAATATATTGAAATGGTAAATCTATTTGAAAAAGAACCAATCCGAGAAAGAGCCAATTCACTTTGTCATATGCCTTTGAAAGATCAATTTTCATGACTACTTCAGGTTATTTTATAGTTTTTATTGAATGAAACCCCTCATGAGATATCACCACAACATCATGAATTTTCCTATTGAAAAGAAAGCCAAATTGTTCCTACGAAATGGAATTGGATAGTGTTTGTTTCATTCTATTCACAATGATCTTCGAGACTATCTATTAGATAAGATTGCAAAGGGATATCGGTCTGAAATCATCAAAGGTGGAAGGGTCATTATTTTTCAGAATAAGTGCTACAAAGGTGGCATTCAAAGCCCCCAACATCACACCAGATCTTCTACTTTCCTCAATCACCCTAAGCAACTCATCCTCTAATAAGTTGGGAATCATAAGAATAATTCCATTGTCCAGCCATCAGGGCCTAAACTTTTGGCCTTCTTTAAATTCCATAGAACAACTTTTAATTATTCGTTTGTTACCTCTGACTCCATAATTTCATTAATCTCATCATTAAAGAACATAGGAAACAATCAAACTACTTTCATAATCTCCCCTATATTAGCTACATCACTATCCTTAAACAAAGATTGGAAATGTTGTATACCTGCATGGGAAAAATCATTTCTTTCAACTCCCAAATATGGTTAACGTTCCTTCTGTAAACAACATTTTTTGAAAAAACTTTGTATTATTGTCTCCCTTGTCCAACTAGTTAGCATAACTTTTAAGCCTCCAATTAGTTTCTTCTAGCTCCAAAAGGACTTATTTTTACCTTAAATTTCTTTTAACCATTCACCCTCTTC
>JZKD02S1649774.1:101954-117686 GCA_000966675.3 Picea glauca
GGAGCTTTGAAATTCTGCAGAAAATAAAGGATATCTTTGTACCATTCTGATCCAACAATCTTTTGATTGGCTTGAGAATTGTTGGTATGAGGTTGTAAATTTCTTGAATTATTACAGATGTAATCAACTCCAAGAGCTATGTAATTTGAATCAACTAGCAACTTAGCTAACCCCTACCCTTTGACTAACTTGGTAGGCTTCATCTTCATTTCATATTCCAATAGCTTAGCTATCCATTTACTTCTCTTTCCATCATTGTCTGGCTGAGTCAAGATGTCTTTAATAGCACTAGATGGTACATATGCAATGACTTTGGGATGTAGCACATAAACTATGAAAGACTTCAATGCTTTAACCAAAGCAAAAGCCTGCTTTTCCATAATATCGTACTTTACCTCAACATCTAAAAGTTCCCTACTGAAGAATGCAATGGGTTGTTCAAAACCCTTTGAATTGTTTTACAAAAGAGCAGCTTCTTAAGTATCTTGAGATGCGAAAGAAAAAATCAGGAATTCTTTTTCAAAATCTAGGCTAATCAAAACATGAGCATCTGAAATAGCCTGCTCAATATACTGGAAAAAATCTTCAACATCAGTTCTCCATTTGATCTCACTACCTTTCTTCAACATGCCGGTTATGTGTTTGACCAATTCAACAAAGTTGGGAATAAACCTTCTGAGAAAGTTTATCTTCCCAAGGAAAGACTGGATTTCCTTCTTAGTTCTAGGGATTGAAAACTTTTGAATAGCTATCACTGTAGCAGGATCAATTTTAACTTCATTAGCACAAACAATATTCCCTAGAAATTTCCCTTGTTATAAAGCAAAATGAGATTTTTTGGATTTAAAGAAAGAGCATACCTTCTACACTTCAGAAATACCTGTCTCAAATGATGCATATGCTCCTCACAAGATCTAGAGAGTACAATAATTTCATCCAAATATATGACCACAAACTTTTCCTTCTCTCCCATAAAGGCAATATCCATGGCTCACTGAAAAGTGGCCCCAACATTCATCAAACCAAAAGGCATCCATGCATACATAAAAGTACCCCATGGTGTTGTGAATGCAGTCTTCTCCATCTCATCTGGATGAACAACTACTTGATTGTATCTAGAGAAACCATCAATCATAGACAACCTGCTAGATCCTACCACCCTTTGCAATATATATTCCATTTTGGGCAATGGATAGTTGTCTTTCCAGGAACATCTGTTCAAATTTATGAAATTGACACAAAGTCTGATTTCACCATTCTTCTACCTCACGAGCACCAGATTTTCTATCCAGTTAGAGTACCTAAAGGGTATAATGATTTTAGCATCTAAAAGTTTCTTGACTTCTTTCTCCATAATTGGTAACAAGAGAGGATTAATCTGCCTTAATTTCTGCTTGAAAGGTATTACATTATGTTTCAAAGGTATCTTATGTTGGATGACATTTTCATCAAAAGTCCTTAGATCTTCGTACCACCATGAAAAAATATCAGTGAACTCCTTGAACAATTCTTCATATTTAGCTCGGTATTTTGCTGACAAGAATTTTGATAATTTAACATGCTTGGGATTTGCAACAGTCCCAAGATTCCAATCAATCACCTCTTCTTCTTTTTCTGGACCAGGAAGCTTCACAAGAACATCATTATGATAAAAAAATATTTTGATAGGTACAAGGCCTTTTGGAATATGATTAGTAGGCAATTGCAAAATCTTATGCCCAACAATCATATTATGAAAATTCAAATTATGGCTAGCCTCATCCAAATCCTCATCTTGATCTATATGGATTGAAGAAAAATCATCTACAACTTCAATGGACCTTTTGATTTCAGAATCCTCCTCAAACACTCTCCAATGCTTTACATTGTCTGGAATAGATGGCATGTACCTAACCTCAACCTCATATTTCAGCTTTGGGGGCAAAGGAGGTTTAAAAGTGCTTGCTTCCACAACCAACGAATAAACTTGCTCATTCTGATTTCTTGGAATATATACAATATTAAAAGACATAAAAAAGGCTTCAACAACGTCTCATACCTCATTTCTGTAGTCTTTCAACTGAATATTCTTTGTTTGATATACCTTTCTAACATGTTGTACAATGAGTTCAGAATCCCCATGCACCTTCAAATGCTGAATTTTCATTTCTTTGGCTGCCCCTAGACCTAACAACAATGCCTCATACTCTACAATGTTATTTTTTGTATCAAATTCTAACTTGTAAGACATGGTAATGATGCCATGTCCAGGAGAAATCAAGACTACACCTGCTTCTGCGCCTTCTATGGATGAGGCTCCATCAAAGTATAATTTCAATAACAGATTTTGATTTTCAACAGAGTGTGGGGCAGCAACTGATTTTGTCAAAGGCAAATACTGTTGGACAACATTATCAATATGAAATATAGAGGATCCCAAATCCACATCAACTGCATAGATAGGATGATTTATAGAATTATCACTGTCACTGATAATATAAGACAATTGAGCCTCACGATAGAGTCTTCTAATTTCCCCTCCAAACACAGGTATAGTGGCATAAGATAGATCCATTTGAAGAGATCGCCCAAGCTTCTTACACCAAGATCTGGACAATAACATACCAAACCTAGGAGGGATATCAACCACAAATATATCCATGGCTAAACTTTTGGCTGGGATTTGAGACAATGAAACAACAAGGTCTTTGATAATCCCCAAGCATTTGAACTTTTTGGAATCAAAAGAAAAGAGATCATGGTATGCTTTAGTGATTTATAACCCTAGTTCTTCCATGACAACCTTTGGCATAAGATTATGGGCTCCAGAATCTAACAGGTAGTTATGAAGGATTTTGTCATGAATATTTAACGAGACATAAAAAGGAGGAGTGGAGTCATCCCTCTCTTCTACAATTGGCCCTAAGACAATAGTGGGTTTTTCATCCTGGAGATTAATCACATCAATAACAAGATCAACAACAGAAGAAGGTTGTAACCATTTCAAAATTTGACTTCTATAAGAATTTGTTTTAACCAATTCAGTTAGAGGAATGGGAATTTTGATCTTACTTATCTCATGTTCTAGGCTGAAAGGAGATGAGAACTTGTTTTCTTTCGGGGCTAATAATTTCATAGCTGGCTGTACTAGCTTTCTTTCAGGATTTTTGCTGCTTGTCTGTACTGTTGGGACAACATGTTTATCTTTTTGAGGAGCAGATTTTGTAGGAGCTGATTTGGTAGGAGTTGATTTGGATCTAAGATTGTACCCTTGCTGATATGTATTACAAAGCATATTATTTGGACTTCCCCCAGTCTGTGAATACAACGAATCTTCATATTCATTCTGTTTTAGGTGACTGAAAGCAATCTCATCTCCGAACAAATGAATATCCAGATCTTCATCTACATCTTCAACTTCATGATTCTCTTCAATGTAATTATTCTACAGAGGTGTTTGCATTTTCTGATCATCATTATTCTTCTTATCTCTCTGCATGATCTAAGGGTTATGAGGTCTTGTATATTGATTTGGATTCCGATTTCATTCTTGAGGTTCATTCCATTTCTGTTTTTCCAATCTGAGTTTAGACAGTTTAGACGACATTTCCTCCATCTTCCTTACCATATCCTCCAAGGAAATCTTCTAATTTTTAGTATTTGATGTAGAAGAATTATATTCTTCTTGTAGCTTTCCCTTATCTGATCTCTTCTTCAACAGTTATGATGCTAGAATGTTGGATTCAACTTCAAGAGTTGAGTTTTGCATATCAGCTAGAGTGGATGATCTTCTTTCCCTAAGAAGCAAACAAAAATTAACATTAAAGGCATTAGCATAAGTGATCTTTGCTAACGTTTCAGCTGGTCTGATATCATTTGGTATTTTCTGGTACATCTGATTGAATCTCTGAGAGAATTCAGAGATAAATTCACCATTCTTTCTTCGAAGATTTCTGAATTCCGTCGTGTATTACAAATCATTTTTCTTGTCACCCCACTTTCTCAAGAAGGTGGCATCAAGGTCTGTGATGGTGGTAATAGAGTTAGCTCTATGGTTCTTGGACCACTTCCTCACTTCTCCATCTAAACTTTGAACAAAAAGCCTCATCCACACATCATCATAATCCACTTGGAAATTATCAACAAAGGAATAAAAAGTAGTTAAATGCTCCTCTGCAGTTGTTTCCCCTTCATTGTCAAACCTTGGAAGGTACTTCATGTAGCCATTTGCTAGGAGAGGATGAAATTATACCAAAGGTTCATATTTGGCAGCCCTAATAACATCCATTGGATTGGGAGGTGCTGCACCTGCCATTGTTTGACCACCTAAAGGTTGATTTGTATGTGGAGACTATGGTGATTGAGGTGATAAGGGCTTAGGGATGTTCACCAATTGAATCTTAGGAAAGGATAGGAGAATTTCTTCAGCAAGTTTTTTAGTAGCAAGGATATTAACTTGGAGGATAAGATTGGGTTTCTCTTCTTGAATTTCTTCAAGGATTAAGATCTTTTCTAAGGGAGGGTACTATGTTTCTTCATGGAATTCAAAAATTTCCTCATATTTATATCTACTCTCAGGATAGGGTGTATAAAAGGATTCTAGTTCTATAAATTCCTCTTCCCTTGAGGTGGATTCTTTAGAAGGAGGTAAAAGAAACAATTTTTTAGATCCTATTTTTTAAAGAGATTTGGATTGTTTCAGGATCTTCTCAGGGTTTTAAACAATAGGCACATATGGAGATTCTAGATGGGATCTAGCCCCCTTTCTCTTTGGAGCCAGAGTGTCTAATGTGGAGTCACCATGTGAAAATATATTGCAGTCAACTTGTGCCTAGTTATAGTTTCACCATCTACAACTGGATCTATAAAATTTTGTCGTTCTACCGAGGGAAAATCTCATCATTTCCGTCCCCGACAACGACGCCAAAACATGTTAGAGATAGAAGTCAAATCAAAACTGATATTTGAGTTAAACCTAACACACGTTGTTTCAAAATGTTTAATGGGCATTTAGGATGGATAAATCCTTGCTTGTTTTTAAAAGGGAATAATGATCAGATCTTGTTAAGATTACTCACCTAAGTGCAACAAGTCAAGTAAACAAAACCGAGGGATAAAAGTTTAAGATTAAGTGATGTGATTGAGAGAAAATGGAAAAATAAAGACTGATAAATACACCAGTAACAAATCTTTTCTTTAATGTCTTTATGCAGCAGAGGAAAAACCTTTATCTAGAATTCATTCTAAATAAGATTTAAGGAGAAAACACAACTGTGGAAAAGATTACTAAAACGTGTTAAAGCAACCTTCTCAGCATAAAAGCATTTGTCATAAGCTCATAAAACATCAACTAAGTGTTTAGAAGAGAATATGAATATGACAAACAAAGAAAGATAACATACTAACCACCAATTTCATTAGCAACTGAAGTCTTTACACATGCAAGATAGATCAAAACAATTTTTTTTAACAATACACTATCAAGCCAAAACAAGGATTCAACCCTTTCTTCTTCTAAATCATTTGATATATAGTGTTTTGAATTAGTTACATGTACTTATGGTCGATCCTGACTATTAGGGACAACTCAAAACAAATCCCTACAAAAACTCAAAATGAATTTCAGCCTTTGACTGCTGATATACAAAATAATACTAGTGTTACAAAAGAACTTGCTAGGATCAAGGCAAAAAACTTGCATAAAATACTCTTTGCTTGAATTGTTCTTCATTTAGATGATGGTACTACAATGTCTTCTTAATCCTTCTCGGATATATCCGATCTTCAAAGATCCATATGAATCCAACCTTTGACAACTCGATCCTGGTGGCCAATCTGCATTTATATTCGTTTTCCGATATAGATTTTATATCCACAAAAGATGTATAGCTTCATAACATGCTAGCATAGGTATAGCTCTCCTCTGTTACAAAAATATGAAACTGGGCGAGTTTAGCAGTAAAATCGGCTGCTACAGGTGTTCCTGTAGCGACCCTCTTTTTTTGTGTGTGACTGCGGTAACTTCCGATAGCGACCTACCAAAAAACCATTTATGCATGTTTTCAACTCCTTGTTTTGCCTGGGTTGTAGCTAGTCATAGCCAAAAAGGGGCATGATACCTTAGACACATGGAACACAAATATTTTTCCATCATCCATCATTTTTAATCTCAAAAACCGGATTTACCCTGGAGGTGGTATTTTCAAATTGATAGATTTCTATGAAGGATTGAAGAAGCTACTTCTGCCAACAATTCTAAACTATCCTTCCTGGTCTGATTAGATTGAGATTGAGTTTTCATTCTCTTAGGCTCATTCCCTTCAGATCCGATCTTGGGGTTTGGGATTTTTATATTCTTCTTACCATGTTTTCTGGTAGAAACTCTCTGTTTTTTCCAGTGATAGTCTTTTTATTTATGATCAGACCACCCTTCTTGAATTTATTCTTCTCAGGCTTAGTGACATGGATTTTATTGCTTGTAGATGGCTTCTTCATAGGTTTAACAGACTCTTCATCGATGATCATGACCTTCTCTGTGATAACAAGTTTATACACCGCTTTAGACTTCATCCTGAACTTGTTTTGAGGCTTGGTGCCCCTCTTTCGCATTACAATTTTATATTGAGAGACATTGTCTTCAGAGAGGTTGTGTTATCACCATTTAAATTCTTGGTGTGAAATCAAGATTTAAGGGTTTAGYGAGGTGCTAAAACGATTTGGAAGTYAGATAAATTTGGAGAAGTGTYTGAAAATGGAAAAAGAGATTAAATTTGGCRGATGCGTAAAGCAAAGCGGGCTTGAAAGGACRTAGATCACCATTCGTCGATATCAAYGGTTAGGAGATATTTTKGAATTTRAAACAACACRGAGGTTAAAATTTCTAAGCGGGCCCRAAATTTCAACCGTGGTTTCCCCGCAAAGGTAYGTGGCATCCTCAGAYGYATTTCAGGGGGAAAAGYGAGTAAACTCAAAACCAACCCATCACACCCCCGAAATCACATGTTAATTGTCATTAAACGRGTCTAATCCGAGGGTCACATGTGGAAATGAAACTTGATGACAGGTCTAATCATCCCRAGASACCTGTTTATGTACCATTCRTCYACGCASTGCCAAAWAAGCGTCACCAAATAACCGATTCAATACTCATCATTGAAAATTGATAGTCGAACGTGAGAAACYGTTACCCCCGTAAGGATTCTTCGTYAGCAGCCAGTGATTATAATTGATTGCAACTGTTACTMAAAAACCAGGTAATATTACTCTATTTCGRGAAATTAACARCTTATTCSAGAGCGAGATATCTGCAAATCRAATTGCTTGTCCAACTCAGGTGCAGTTTGAGARAAAATAGGCCCATGTTGCCTRACAAACCAGAGGGAGCCGAGGAGAAAGATTCAAYGATTTTTAGCAAATYAGGGAGTTTGAAGGATATGAMARAATTATCAAATAAAAAGAGAGAAAKRCATACTGCASAAATCCTAACAGTAAAATCTTGTGCAAAATATGYTRATGGGCCAGGATCAGGCGAAGAGATYAGGCTGAATCCTACTATGAAGGATTTGATTATTAATGGATATGYGGATGGATCCAACACACAAAMTGGTGTAAGCAAAAGAAAAAAACAACGAAAGGAGGAGACTAAAGCTGGARCAATCAAGAKYGTTAAAGAAAAGCAWCCTAGTTGGCTTGACACATTAAAAGAAGAGATTGAAAATATGAAATAAAATAACAAGCTAAATCGAGTATGTTTCAGGGAATCTCTTGATAATGTAGACRKGTGRCATTTAGTGGTAAGAGCCCAGGTATTTYAGTTTMTGTTTGTAACTGTTCCCTAGAAAGTAGGRGTTCGGTTTTGATGAGTTACTCCCTCTGTAACTGATGTCTATTTTTGGAATCTTGGAAAGAATGACCCMTTTTKTTTTGGGCCTCGTATGTAATTTATCTATATATACTRTTAAAAAGATAAAAGAATGGTTCGATTGGCTGGAGAAGGGCCTGCCCCTGTAGCARGAAAACTTTGTGATTTCTTATGGATTTTAATATAAGYAGAGAATGTTTTTYTTAGATAGYCRAGATTCATCAYGGTGTTGATGTTCAGTATGTTTTCCTGTATTTCATATTCATGAATGTGTTTTGCTGCTAGTGATAATATTTAAACAAAAGAAGGAACTCATCTTGCTGGTGATCCTTCTCATATTGATTATACTTGTTATGTGTTTATTGGTTTCTGATTCATAATTTACCCTTGATTGGTGTTCTGTTTTCGGTAGCCAACCTTTATGTTTCTTCTTCTAAAGCTATACAAAGAGATTCGTCCTCTGTTAGATGCCTCTTGTCATAGTGGTCTTTCCTTTCTTTCCCACTGCCATCTCATATTACTTATTTGGCTGAACATCGTGCCTATTTTGCCTCTGTTCCCTCAAGAATACATAGCTTATAAATCTTCATAGATTTCAGGAATTGACCCCATTGGCCAATGGCCCTGTTCTCTTGTTTGTTCTACCACTTTTTAAAAATTACCCTATTGCAAAATCTGACCTCTGTGTGTCCATTGCCAAATATTTTTGAGTATTTTCAGTATCTATATGTCTGAGAGAGCCCTCTCTGGTTGGAAGGGTCAGAATCCAACCTAAAGTTGGTTGAAACAGTTACCTCTATCGTTTTTTTTATCAGTCGAACAAATTTACAGAGTGCTAACAGGCTGTACAAGCTCTCCCAATTCCTCTACCTTCTCAGGTTTTTTATACTCTCCAAATACCCTAGGTTTTACCTGTCTTTGAGTCCTTCTAGAGTAAGTCTTCAGTGCAAAAGGAACATGGTGCTTACCTCCACCTAGGATATGGAAAGACCCTGCATCTGCTTGCTGGCTAGTTGGGGGAGCTTCCACAGATTCATCTAAAATTTTAACACATGCTGCTCTCTTTCTCTTCTTTGCATTAGCTGATCTACTAGCACTAGATGAAGTTTCTTGTTCAGGATTAACACCCTTATCATGTGATTTTGTAGTAGAAGGATGCACTTTCTTCTCAAAACTCGACTTGTTTGCTTGCTCTTATCTTGTAGGCACTTTGGTAGTGTGTTCTCTTTGACGTTTAACAAAACCTAGGTTGAATCCGCGTCCATGGAAACAGTTCCCGAGGTTACCAACCAAGGGACCCCTTTTCACGGGGAACCTTATGCTTTCACTTGATTCGAAAACATTGGTCCTCCCTACATTGCTACATTGATTCTTTCCAGTTTCATTATGGGGTTACTGATATGGTTGTTTTCCACTCCAGTGGTACCGAATATCCCTGTTGTTGCCCAAGCAAACTCTCCATCTCAAGAACATCAACCTCCTGTTGACCCTTTGCCTTCTTCACCCATCACGTCTTCTTCCGTTTCTTCTTCCTCGCCTGGTGAAAGCCTTGATGCTAGTAACCAGGAGGCTAAGAAGAAGAAGAAAAGGAAGAAAAATAAGAAGCAAATTAAGCAAACACTACTACATATGGGCAGATTTTTGCATTAAAATTTTCCACGTTTCCATTTTTTTTCATTTTTTTATTAAATTGGTCGTGATTATCGTCGCTATTGCCATGAAAGTTCGTTGCTATAGCGACGACTATTTTCTATCTGAGAGCACCTGCTAACACACGTGGCTTGCAACGACTAGTTGAATTTTTGCGCGTCAACTCATGCATTTTCGTCGCTATATCGACGCTAATCGATCTATATATACTTGACTTTAAGAGACTTTTCGACACATTTTCTATAGTTGCTACACTATTCGTGGCTTTTGTTTGAGATGCTTATTTTTTTCCGTCACCCACCGGTTGAACAAATCCAATTCTCGATTTACATAGCTCGAATTTTGAACTTGCAAGGTTAGTATGTTTTTTTAATTATTTATTTACATATACTCATTTAACTTGTAAAATTTTGTTCAAATGAAATTTCATGTAGCTTGTTTTTTCCTTGATAATATATTATATGTGCATTACCATATTTCAAAATTGTTATGTCATTGGTTTTTGGATCTAGCTAGTATATTCTATGGAAATTCATGTGAAATGTCAAGAAAAATATTTTCTGAAGAAGTATTTGAAGAAGAGGGAAAATTACTCCATGAATAAGACAATTCAAACATTAAAAACTGATGTCATTATCAATCTAGATCAATTTGAGCCTACAATTCCTTATGTAAATTTAATCCTTACTACAAAACCACCAACTCATAACAACTTTACCGGTTAGACTAATGTTTGAAATAGAAAGTGGAAAAAAAATCCTCTTAGGTCTAATCCTATCCCTTAGCGACCTTATTAGCTCTCTAACTTTCGTGTTTCTACGATGTTGTGCCTATCTAATTTATTTCATATTTTTAGTCTAGTATTAGGTTAGGTTAGTCATATAACATTGTATTCTTATGTGATGTTGTTTCTCTCAATTTTTTTATAATCACATGCAATTCTAGATGTAGTGATTAACTCTAGTTTGTAGTTGATGTAACTTTTTTATACACTATTAATAAGGAGTAGCTAAAATATAAAAATTTCATGATGAAATCTACGATAACATGATGAAATCTACTAGTCAGACAATGAAAAATGAGAACATGCCAAAGTGTCTTAGAAAATAAAATCGTGACCACTATAAGAAGCATAAATTGTGACCATTGTAAGTAGTTGCAAATCAACACGTCATAATTTAAACCAACCAAACCCGATTGTGGATGACAAGTGGATGGAATTCTTTTTTTAGTGGTGAATTTTAAAGATTGACATTTTCTCTACAAAACAACTTAGAGGCTAGTGTATGGTGTCGAGTGATTCAAGTTTGAGAAATTTTGACCAGTTTCGTTAAATGGTGTGTAAATATTTTTCATGGTGATTCATTACACACTACTCTAAAGTACAAATTGAAGCATATCGATCTTAATAGTTAATTGATAATAATAAAAAAAACATATCAAAATGTCTTAGAAAAAATAATTGTGAGAATTGTAGGTCACTGCAAATAAACATATCATAATCGAAAGGAGTAGCTAAAATATCATGAAGGAGTAGGTAAAATATAAAAAATTGACAACTTACTGTTTGGTATGGTGTAGGTAAGACAATTACTTGTCAGTACAAGGATTTGTCACTATGAACAAAAATGACAAGAAGCTTGCTCAATTTAGAGTGGCATTAGAGGCGAGGGGCAATGGAAAATGTTATTTCCCTTGCTATGATTGTAGGGGCTTGCAAAAAAGAAAACTTTTAATAAGAACAACTGAAATACATTGTAGGGAGAAGGGGCATGCCGAAGGGGGTTATGAATATTGTCCCTTGGTAAGAGGTTATTCAATATTTAATGTATTCTCGGTAATAGTCATCATGTCATGAATTTTAGTAATATTTCTTATCGTTTTTTTTGTTGATATTTTCTATACACACTAACTTTACTACGTCATTTTTAAATATATAGACGATGCCCTCAAAATGTCGACCTCCAGGGAGTTATTTGCCAAGTACTAGCAGAAATACTCCTTTACAGGGTGATGAAATTCGAGATCAGAATATTGAAGCTGCTGATCAAGTTATTAATGATGATATGGATGGAGATAACGTTAGTGATACAAATAAGGAAGATGGGATACATAAATTGATCCAAGACACATTTGCTCCAATGGATGAGGACAACCAGGATGATAGTCATGATGTTGATCCTCTACTCGAGAAGTCACATCAACCTCTTTATGAAGGCTCAACAACAAATCTTCTATTTGCTATATTGTTGTTGGTGAACTTGAATGTTTTGAATGGTTTATCAAACACATGCCTCACACAGATACTAAGGTATTTAATTTGTTAATTATTTATGTGTGCATGTTCACAAATACTTAAAAGGTTCAATTTTTTCCTATGTTGCTATTGTTTTCTAATTTGTAAAGTATGGATGCGATATTGATGATTAATATTGTTTACATTGACTTATTGTTTTGAATTTTGTAGATTGTTAGGTGAATTTCTATTACCGACGTCAAATATTTTTCCATGCACATATAGATAAATATTCGTGATTATGAAAGAAATTGGAGTGGAGTATCAAGCTATTGATGCATGTCCTAATGATCATATCATATACTATGGACAATATGCATTACAAAATGAATGCCCACAATGTCAAATAAGTAGATATCGAACTGATAAAGCGTCAAAGAAGGTGCCTCACAAAGTTCTTCGTTATATTCCGATAATTCCACGTTTCCAATAGTTGTTCATGTGCCAAAGTATAGCACAGTTTATGGATTTCCATGCAAAGAACATAAGTCGAGGCGATGTTCTTCGAATGCCTGCAGATGGTTCTACATTGAATTAGATCGAAGAAAAGTGACCAATTTTTAAAGAAGAACCTCATAATGTTATACTTTCATTGGCAGTTGATGGTGTCAATCCATTTGGAGAGCTTAGTTCTACATACTCAGTGTGGCCTATTTTTTTTATAAACAATAACCTTCCTCCTTGGATGCCGATCAAGAGAGAGAACACAATGTTGGCAATGATTGTTCCAAGTATTTAATTACCTTTTATTTGCTTTAAAGTATGACCAAATATTTCATTTCTTTGTTTCGTGCATGGTAATTATGTCTTTTATATATAACAACATATAGATAAGTACAATTAATCATGTGTGCTGAACCAATTAGGTAAGTACCAGGTTAAAGATACGAATGTATATATTGAGCCTCTTATTGATGAGTTTTTGTAGTTATGGGCTTGCGTCACTATGTATGACATCTTTAGACCAATAGGGCAAAAACGATTTCAATTCCATGGAATACTATCATGGACAATTCATGATGCTCTCGGGTTAACACATTTTTGTGGTATATTGTTACTTTCTTTTGTGATTTAATATTATATATATTTATTGAAAATATCATGCATTATTTTAAATTGTAACTCTAATTCGCTACATTAATTCATATATCTTGTAGGTCTTCAAACAAAGCGTAAATTTGCATGCCCAGTTTGTGGTCCTAGGATAAAATCTCATCGTTCAAGGAGTTTAGGAAAGGAAGTTTTTGATGAGTATAGGCATTTTCTGCCTAAGAACCATAGTTATTGAACTACAAAGAAAACAAAATTCAATGGTAAAGAAGAGAATGGAAAAAAACCATGAAGAATGACACCTCACCTATGGAAGTTGGAATATATTAGAAATCGTCAAGGTATGCAAATTATTTATGTATGATATATTATATAAATCTTTGGCTAATTTCATTAGTATTCATTTCATTTTGTTTGATTAGTTAGTGTTAATTTCATTTTGTTGATGTTTCATGAATGTCGTTAAGGCACGAATGGGCTTCCACGAGGAGTGAAAAGTTACCTGATGCAATTCAATAGGTTGCCATACTACGAGCACCTACAAATAGTTCATCTATTTGATACAATGCATATCGGGAAGAACATAACAAAATTGTTATGGCGAATATTAGATGGAAGGACTGACAAAAAGAGAATTGGAAAGATTTGTAGTGACATCCAAGAAGCTAATCATGCATTGCAAAGTGTTATTATTAATTCTAATGGTGATGGTTGTGAATGTAATACTAGTCTTCCTTGGTTATAACAGAGCAATATTGTAAAAGAGGTCATTCGAAAAATTAGGTTTCTGACGGGGTTTTTGTCGAACATACAAAATATCTCAATGAAAAAAGGTGATTTTGGTGGGGTTAAAACACATGACTGACATACATTCATTAAGGTAATTAGTAGGTTATAATATATATCCTTATTGGTACGCATTTTTTGGAAACAAATAATAATTATTTGTTTTTTGTTATAGTATGTTCTACCTTTATCTCTCCTAGACGACTTTGACAACAACATAAAACAAATTATTTATGTACTTGGAAAATACACGAGGTAAGTAATGTTTTATATGGAAAATGTACTTCTTATGTGATTTGGAGCGGAACTTATTGACATATTATGTTTTATCTGCAAATTTATGTATGCCTTGATATTATTTTATTGCATCATTTGTAGTTGGCTTTCATCAAAAGAAATCCATAAAGAAGATATAAGGTATTGGAAGAGAAAAATTCCACGACTAATGTGTCAAATGCAACAATATATACCTCCAACATTTTTCAATGCACAAGAACACTACCTCATACACCAAGTTGAGGAGATTGAATTATGTGGACCAGTACACACAAGGTCGATGTGGATGGTGGAGAGGCAGTTGAATTCATTGAAGGCTTTTGTTAGACAAGAGCGCGTCCTGAGGGTTCTATGGTTGAGGGATATATGGTATATCAATGCATGGTGTATATTAGTCAATATCTACCCAAATTAACAGAAAATATGAATGTGCTTCGCATTTGGCATCTCGACTCCATCAACATATTTGGAGGGGAGGTCCTATTGGGGAAAGGTAAAATGAGGACTGTGAAAGGTAATTATTAGATGTTGACGTAGATTTAATATATTACACATTTATTTTTACAATTTTATTTTATGATACTGATTTTTTATATTTTTTATTCCTGCATATTGAACTATTCCTTTATTAACAATAGCTAATTAATGATATTAAATTGTTATTTTATCATATAATTTCTCGAGAGTGGGATGCTTTACATATATACATTGCAAACAACCTTGATTGGATGGAGCATTGGATAGAATATACTGAAGAATACTTCGACAGGTTATCATGGGAAGGGGTGAGTAAGATGATTAAAACAATGGATCATCATCGAGATCAATTTCCTGATCTTACGCAAGGAAAGTTGATTTAGCTTTTGGTTTAAAAGATAAACAAGCAAGTAAATTGTTTACCCACATTTTCCTAGTTATTTCCGAACTTTTCAATGTATTTGGTTTGTTTAATTTTTGAAATATATATTTACTAAGTCCTATATGACGTTTATTAATTGGCAATGTATTTTTTACTTGTTGTCCATGTTGCAGTTGAAACATCACAAGGCTATGTGGTGTAACGATCGTAAATTTCGTATCAAAATGTTGGATGATAAGATGAAAACCTCGGATTGTGGGATAACTGCATTGTTTAAGGTCACTAATGTTTCCTCTAGAAGCGACAAACATCCGGAAGAAACTGAGAATAGGTACTATGGGCATTTGGAGGATATAATTGAGTGTGATTTTAATTCCTTTAAAATAGTTTTGTTTGAGGTGAAATGGTACAGGCTACAGATGCATGAACGTGATCCTGAAAGAACTGTTATTGAGCATGATAATGGATTTACCATGGTTAATACAAGGGCATTTGAATCAGGTACATAGCCTTATGTTCTTCCAAGTCAATGTGAGCAAGTATTTTACTCAGAGGTACCTGGTAAAGCAGGTTGGTCATACATTGTTTGATATGATCCAAGAGGAAGACCAATAAAGTATAATCATGTAGTCAAGGATGAAGATAATAATGAGGAAGAAGATCATGATTATGTAGATCAGGAGTAGGTGGCTGTAGTCGATGTGTCAAATGAAGAAGCTGAAGAAGTTGATCATCCAAATGTAGTAGACGACGATCTCATTGACGACATCGATTACTATATTAGCGAAAATGACGTTGATGATGATGTTGATATGAATGAGCCTTTCACCAATATCGATTCTGAACCAGATCCTGATACGGATGTTGAGCTGGATGAAGAAGAAGATGAATGATATTTAATTGTTGAAAAGAAGAGGTATGTGTTTATATCTTTTATATGATCTTTATATGTTTTTATTTTGTATAATAGAGTAT